>JAMQGT020011972.1:0-70852 GCA_024447675.2 Pterophyllum scalare
TATGTTATCTAATCTACTTTCGTTCAGTTACGTATTGCTCCCACTCGGAGGTCCACGTCTCTCTGTGATAATCACTCCTCTGATTAACATGAGAACACTTTGTCACTCTCAGCTGAAGCCCCACAGTGTGAGTCAGAGACAGAGTTTTGATATTTGGCCTCAGATTTGCTTTAATATCAGTGGGTTATCTTGGCTAGTAATTTTCAAACTATTTACATTTAAATAGATACATTTGATAGTTCACTATTTACGTTCATGTGTTCCTTGACATGTTACTTCTATCTGTAGATCAGTGTGAAACTATGGGTAAGTGCACATCTACAGTACTGAAACACCTGATCCCTCAAGCTGGGCTGGAAACTCACACTTTTTTCTGTTTGTTCTCCATTTAAGTATTTTCTTAAGGCCAAGGCACATTCAGCTACGCTGCTGCTTATGACTAAATCAAGATTTAAAATAGATCCTCTTTGTTGCCTCTTTTGCTGAGCAAAAGTAGAAAATACTTTTTTAATCTGTTTTGGGTAATAAGCGATGTGATTTTATTAACACACTCATTTTTAAATTGCTGCATTTATGTGTTGTGGAAGGAGCGGTTTTTGTAACCTGATTGTTTGACCTTTTTTTAAAAAAAATCATAGTGTGTTTTTAGCGTAACATTCATCGTTCAGTGGTCCATTGACTGATTCACATGACAGAAGGGACACACTGTGCAGCCTTGAAGTTGATTTCCAGCTCCATATTTTTATTCTTGGACTATATTTGAGAAGCTTTGCATGATTAAGCCTCGGTGCAGCCCATCACTGACTGATCTGCACCAGAATCCTGATTTGTGTGAAAATGCACCAATTATTTGTTGTTGCTTTACAAGGAATCCTTTTCTTGTCAGTGTTGCATTTAAATGACTTTTATAATACTTTGTACAATATGGACAGTCTTTGTCAAAACACAAATTTTTATATGGAACATGTAATCCTGTATTTTATAAGTGCCCTACACTAGATTACATTAGGTTATTCACAAAAGGGAAACATTTATTTATTTATTATTAAGAACAGAATGAATCTTCTATTCTGTAATTAGTAAATCCTAAATTCTTGCCTGAATTGTTTAATTGCTTACAGTTCCAGTCAAATGTTTGCACACACTCACCCATTCATATGAATGGGTGAGTGTGTGCAAACTGGAGTTCCCTCTGCTACTCCAGGAGCAAGAGGCCTTTTGTGCACAAGTAGAGTCAAATTGTGTCTTTGGTACAGACTGGGCAATGAGGCAGGCCCTTCAGTTCATCCTCTCTTAAACAAGTCATTTTTTTTTTCTGTGGCTAAGGCTCTCCCTTCCTTTTGACCAGCTTTTTTTCTCTCTCTGATTGGCTGCCTTTCACAAACAGAAGGTTGTAATAGCAAGTGTGTGCAGAATAAAAGGACCCCTTTAGATGTTTGTATACCTTTGAATCAGTCCAGCACATATTTGGGCACTCAAAGGTTTTTCATTATCCCTGCCATGCAAATGCTGCCATTTGTCATTTCTGCTTTGATTATTGACAGATTATTGAAGATAAAGTATTCTAAATATATTAGTAGTTCTTACAGTGGTTATACTGTCCTCTACCCAGACTCGCTCACTGATCACTGACTCTGCTGCGAATAAGTTGCTGATCCTGAGCGGCCAGAGCTCTGAGCAAGGAGGTGACATCCTACTGCAAAGTGGAGCCTTCACGTGGCAACATTTCTCTGACATCATCTCCAGCCCTCAAGTAAGCAAAACGTGCTTTTATTCTGAATACTTTGTTTCTGTGTATGTGTATAGGTCAACTTCTAGTTATAAAAATTGTTTTAGGTAATTTTTCCCTGTTGCTGTGCTTGATTAAAGGTGATTGAAGTCCTGACCAGGGCCTCTTCTGAGCAGCCGTCGAAGCTTACCGTTTCCTGTCAGGGAGACGGGGGCTGGAGCTCCCTGGGCCAAAGCCAGGAGCAGCAGCCACTCCAAAATCTTCTGGAATACCGCCTGAACCCCGAACCCCACCTCCCCAACATGGACGGAGTCACAGAATTTACAGAGTATGTTGCAGAGACAGTGGATGTGCCATCACCCTTTGACCTTCTGGAGGCCCCAACCTCTGGTGGGTTTCTGAAGCTGTCCAAACCCTGCTGCTACATCTTCCCTGGAGGTCGTGGAGACTCTGCTCTATTTGCTGTCAATGGATTCAACATCCTGGTGGACGGAGGTTCTGAGCGGAAGTCCTGCTTCTGGAAGCTGGTCCGGCACCTGGACAGAATCGACTCTGTTCTGCTCACCCATATTGGAGCAGACAACCTTCCTGGCATCAATGGGCTGTTTCAGCGAAAGATTGCTGAGCAGGAGGAAGAGAAGAACCAAGATTCTGGCTCAAGCAGCAACGGTGACTGGATGAAGAACCTCATTTCCCCTGAGCTCGGGATTGTGTTCTTCAATGTCCCAGAAAAGCTGCGTATGCCTGAGTCCACTCTTAAGGTAAAGCGAAGTATTGAAGAAGCATCTCTGACGTTGCAGTACCTCACCAAGCTCGGTATCACACCAGAGCCTCTTCACAGAGTAGTAAGCAACACCATTGAACCTATCACACTGTTCCACAAGCTTGGTGTGGGAAAGTTAGACATGTATGTTCTAAACCCTGTAAAAGAAAGCAAAGAGATGCAGTTTCTAATGCAGAAATGGGCTGGAAACAGCAAAGCCAAGACAGGGATCATGATGCCAAATGGTAAAGAAGGAGAAATATCTGTCCCCTATTTAACATCAGTCACTGCACTCATTGTGTGGATTCCTCATCGTCCAACAGAAAAGATAGTTCGGGTGCTCTTCCCAGGAAATGCACCGCAGAATAAAATATTTGAAGGCCTTGAGAAACTGAAACACCTGGACTTCCTGCGATACCCAGTGGCTACCCAAAAAGACATATCATCCGGTCCACCACCTCCCATCATCAAACAAACTAAAATAAGATCAAGAACTGATAGCAAAGAGAGTCTGAAATCTTCACCCAAGCCACATTCTAAAACCACTAAGAAAGAAGTCAGTGGGCTAGAGGAAGAGTCAAAGAGTGAAACTGGTAAAGAAAATAAAGTCGATAAGAAAGAAGAGAAGAAACCCAAAAGTGAAAGTCTAAAAGCCACCAAGCAACAGAAAAACAGTGAAGTAGCCCCTGGAGTTCATAAGACTGAGAAAAAGAAAATATCCAAGGAAAAAGCTGTCAAGCAAGAGAAAGCATCAAAGATGGAAGAGAAGAAAGACAAGGAGAAAAAAGAAATTAAGAAAGAAAAACGTGAGGTAAAGAAAGATGAGAACATAAGAAAGGAGGAGAAAAAAAGTAAAGCCAAGGAGGACAAAAAGAAAGACCCCAGTAAACCTGAACTGAGAAAAATCACCAAACCAGACCTGAAACCACTGACCCCTGAGGTGAGAAAAACTTTGCACAAGGCCAAGACTCAGGCTAAACCTAAGAGCGACAAAAATAAGGCAGTGAAAGAGGAAGCAAATGAGAAAAAACCAATTCCAAAGAACATCCCTGAAGAGGTTAATGCAGCAGCTCTGGCTGACAGGTCCATTGTGTCTTCACCTGAAGATCTCACAGAGGACTTTGAGGCTCTAAAACAAGAAGAGTTGTCCAAACATAAGACAAAATCTATCCAGAATGATGTAACGCCTGAACTATCAGTGAACACCGATGCTAAAGTTTCTTCCTCAGTTTTCCCTGATGAAAAAACCACAGCCCCAACCACTGAGATGAAATCTGCTTCACCCAAATCACCTATCAAACAGGAAGCGCTGGAACCTACTCAAAGGAAGAATGATAGCAATGATGGTTTCAGTAAGAAGTATGAAGAAGAGAACATGGAGAAATATGAAGAATACTCCATAAAGGACAGATCAAAGAAGAGCGACAGCTCAGAGGAAGAGGGCGATGTAATTGAGAAAGCTGAACTTGAAGGAACTGAAGATGATGAGGTCCTGAAGTATAAAACCGAGGAGGTGAAAAAAGAAAAAGCAAAGGAGTGGGACACCAAGCCATTTGAGCAAAAACCTTTACCAACTGCAGCGTCTGGACAGGCAGCGGCAGCCTCCGCCTCTGAGCAATTCTCCTTTATACAAGACGAGACCATACCCGGATACTCTGAGACTGAACAGACCATCTCTGATGAGGAGATCCATGAGGATACGGAGGACAGGATTCCACAGCTGCGCTATGATGTGGGCTCTTATGACGTCTCTGTTCCTGACGTCCCTGGCACCTTTGAGTCAATGCATGGTATAAAGGAAATGAAGAGCTCCACTCTGTCTGATGTCACAGATGTCAAACCCAAAGCCTTTTTGGGGGGTCCCGAGCCTGAGCTTGCACCTTACCCCACCATCATTGCTGCTCCTCTTGCTGAAGAGGAGCACATCTCCTCAGCAACATCCATCACAGAATATGACAAACTGTCATCCTTTGCCACATCTGTAGCTGAAGACCAGTCCATTGCCTCCGTGACAGCACCTCAGACTGAGGAAACTGGGAAGAACTCTCTACTGCTGGACACCATCAACAGCATCCCCTCACGTGCAGAGGCTGCCCAAGGGAAGGACTATCTCCACTCGGCAGGAACCATCTCACCCACATCCTCTCTAGAGGATGACAAGTGCTTTAAGTCTCCTTCCTCTGATGAGTACCAGCCTAACATCCCTGAGATGGAGGGTGATGTGAATATCCAGTCAGTCCAGGATGAAGAGGATGAGGATGAGGATGAGGACGAGGACCAGACACCAAATGTTGACATCCCTCTGGGTAAACTTCAAGAGGGCTATGAGCATGCAGCTTCCATGTTGCTCCAGGAGAAGGAGAAATCTCCCTCTTCCACTTTTTCTCCTCCCCCCTTCTCTATGACACAGTACTCACCCACACAGGGTGTCAAAGAAAACCTCTTTGCTACAGAGGGATTTAAGACTGGTGTTGAAATAAAGCCTGTATCACCCCCTCCTCCATCATTCTCCCCTGGACTAGAGTCCCACTCCAGGCAGGAGAGTGAAGAAAGATGCTTAAGTCCAGATGACAGCACCATGAAACTTGCCTCACCCACACAGTCTGTGCCTACAAGCAGTGGCTACTCTCCGACAGAGGAGAAGCCCTTTAGGACAGAAGACAAAGATGAGGCAGTGATCAGCATGAAAGCCGACATCCAGAAAACAGAGAAATCTGTCACTATCTCAGACAATACCTCCTTCATTGGTGTGTCAGGTGACAAGACAATGTTTGAAGCATCTGAAGAATCTGATGAGGATGAGGATGATTATTATGCCAAAAAGGACCTACAGCCTACCGTTAAGGCAAAGCTTATGGAGGCAAAAGAGGGTTGCTTCTTGGATGATGACTTTAGTTTCATGGCAAAGTCTGCAGAGACTGAAAAAGAGGTCGAGAGTTCGGACAAAACAAATGTGGCCTTTAGCACGAAGGAGAAACCAAAATCTCAAGTGATGTTTTCAGATGAGGAAGAAAACGATGATGAATTTCCAAGTAGGGTAGGGTCTAAGCCTTTGTCGACTGATCAACACAAAGCAGAGATTACAAATGACAGCACAGAAAAAACAGATGTCACTATTAAAGAGCCTGAGAAAAGTGTTCAGTTCAATCTGTATGATTTTCCCGAGAAGGAGGGCAAAGTAAAGGCCTCATATGTAAGACAAGACACCCCCTATGTACATGGCAAAACATTCTCTTACAGTGACATTTATGACAGCAAAACAAGCTCAGTGGACTCTGATTTCTATCGTCAGGAGTCCATAGATAAGATGGAGAAAGACATAGCAAAGAACAATGTGGATCTACTGAAACATCGAGCCCCCTTCCCAGTCACAGTCATGGACAAGATGTCAGAAAAGGAGGGATTAACTGTCTCTTATGGAAAAGAGTCCTCCACCTCATGGTTTGACTCCAAGAGCACTCCAGCTACCGTTCCATTTGAAAAAGAGGTCAAAGAGAAGGAGACTTTTGAACACAGTGAAAGTAGTCGATTCCCTTCAGTGGCTGACAGACCTGAGGCATGGACCACTTCTTTATCATCAGAAAAGGACTTCAAAAGCCAGACTGACAGCAAAAAGCCCTCAGCGCACTCTCCAACGACAGCATCTGGTATAGACAATCTTGCTGCCTCAGGCTACACTGAGAAGGGAGCATGCCTGGAGATTGATATGCGAAAGCTAACGGCAAAAGATGAGGAGGACTATGATGATGAAATTGTTTATGATGATGATGAGGAGGAGGAGGAGGAGGAGGAAGATGAAGAAGAGGAAGAAGAGGAGGATGAAGGTGCTATTGATTCCGATATGGAGAAAGGTGCCAAAGAGAAATCTGAAAAGGAAGTGAAAAGTCCAGTCAGTGAAATGGTTGGGTCAAGCAGGCCTGAATTTATGGTTTCTATGGCTGGATATGGTTATAGCAGTCAGGGGCAGCCAGATATTAAAGAAAGCAGCTCTAGCTCACTCACAGTGGTTGAAGATATAGCCAAGACTGATTCCTCATCCTTAAGTGGAAAGCCTGTGGATTTAGGAGCTGCAGGTTTCTCTAGCTACTCATCAGGGCTTGAATACTCATGCGGAAGTGACGAGAAAGAGTCGTTTTTATCCGGTCAGAGTGCAGACAAAGGAAGAGAGGACTTCACTTTGAAATCAGCAGACGACAGCTATTACCAGAATGAGAGAGCTGATCCTGATTTTGAGAAACAAAAGACACCAGATCTTCTGAGTAAGAGATCGCTGGACACGAGCTTCCAGTACACAACCACTGCTGCTCCTGGGTTCTCCTCCTCTTCAGCCTACAGCTACTCCTCCTCCACCTCGGGCTCCCTCTCCACCAGCCGCCAGTTCGGAGAGGAGCTGGAGACACCCGCCTCTGCCGAGCCTCTCTTTGAGTACTCCTCCTTTAAAGAGGAACACTCGCCTGTTACAGAGTCCCCATTCTCCAGTTCTGCAGTTGCAAAAGATGACTATTTAGAAGTGTCTGAGAAACAAATTATGGCTACAACCACAGCTGAGTCTACCTCCAGTTTAGCCCGACTCTCACCTCTCAGTCCTTTTGAAGAGGTTAAGTCTTTCCCCTCCCTCTCATCCACTACCCTTACTGATGACAAGAAGGAGCATGTGACATCATTAGGCAGAGTAACAGATAAAGTCTCTCAATCTGACTGCTTCTCTAAGCCTGGGTGGCCTGAAGGGTCCCAGCTGGACACAGCTGTTGGGTTTGGGGCCTCAGCAGCAGGACTATTCTCTCAACTTCCAGAGTTCTCTAAGGACAAGGAGGCAGCTAGTGCTGCTCTATTTGGTGTCACTTCTTCGCCTCGGCCAGACATAGAAGGCAAGCATTACTTTGAGGAGACCGAAAGCAGCGAAGAAGAGGATGAGGAAGCTTATATGCGTGAGATGACTCGGAGGTCTCCTTCCAGTGGCCTGGCTAGTAGTCTTTCATTTTCTGACAAGCCTGTTGCTCCACTTGTCACTGAAAAGACAGGTGGTGCACTTCCAGATGTTCTTGGGTCTTACATTCCCTCAACTCTTCAGAAGGGCAGCCTGGACACAGCGAATGGCCCCACAGAAGTCAGCACTAGCTCCACCCTCCCTCCTGGAGCAGCAGCCAGCGGTGCAGCTTCAGGCCCAGCCAAGCTGGAGACACAAGAGGGAGCAACAGGTTATGTAAGGACTTCTTATGAGTGGGAAATACCAAAGCCCCAGATGGGAATGGTGCCCGGAGACTCTCCTCCTCATTACCGTCACGATGATGAGTTTGAAGAGGAATGTGAGATGGAGCCTGAGCATCCTGCCCGTCCACTTTCACTCTCCTCAACAGATCAGCCATTCCGGTCACCATTCTACGCAGAGGAGTGCAGCCGGGGAGGGCAAGATGATGATGATGATGATGACAGTGATCAGGATGCGCCCATAGGAGCCACCTCCTCTTATACCAGCCGCACTTCTCCTGGATATTCATCTTCTGAGTACAGGCAACGCAAAGAAGACCTCTCACCTTCCTTCATCAACCCCTGCATGCGGCAGCTCTCCAGCGATGAGGATGATGAGGTACAAGGCCGCAGAAGTGATCAGTCACAGGAGGGTGATGAGCATGACCTGTCAGTGAAGAGAAGGGCTCACAAACAGCCCCATCAACACCACTCACACAGCAGGGATAGCAGCTCTCTGCACCAAATTGGTGGGATGTCAGCAGGGTTGGGTCTAGCTACAGAGGACACTCCACCCACCTCCGTCAGTGAATCTTTGGCCTCTCAGTCAGACTCTGATGGGCCACCGGGCACTGAGAAGTACCCTTCAGTTACTGGTGAAGGCAACATGGACTCAGATGAAGATGCTGACTACATGCCAGTTGATAAAACTGTCACAGGAGGAGGCAGCCATCAGTTTGCGTCTAGGAGGAGCCATGATCCTCCTCCTGCTCCCCTCATGGATCCCTCCCCACACCCCCCACGACCAGATGTTTGCATGGTGGATCCTGACTCTTTAGACAATGGCTCCCTTAAGAAAGAGCCAAAAACCAAGAGCTTAAAGAAGACTGCAGGCAAAACCAAATCAGGATCACCAGCTAGGCGCAAGAGGTCCCCCATGCCTGTCAAACAGACCCAGTCTCCTCGTAGTGCCTCACTAAAAAAGAAGGAGGCAGACAAGAGCTCGCGGATGTCTCGTCTTTCAGATGGACAAGGCTCCAAAGATGATGACCTTTCCAGATCAAGCTACAACCCTGGCAAAGGACTGACTAATGGTGTCAAAAGCAGTTCAGGTGAGCAAATTTAATTAAAAGGATAACAAAAAAAGCTTTATAGATGTATCAGTTCATACTACACAAAAGGAATGTTTCTGAACAATGGTAAGAGTTTGGCTTTTTATCTTCCACCCAGGTTCTCAGAAGTCAGGCTCTGTGGCTGCTCCTGGCCAACCCATTTATGTGGATTTGACTTACATTCCCAACCACTGCAGTGCCAAGAATGTGGACCAAGAATTTTTCAAACGCATTCGTTCTGCGTACTACGTGGTGAGTGGCAATGATGCAGCGAGTGGGGAACCAAGCCGAGGAGTCCTCGATGCGCTGTTGGATGGCAAAGCTCAGTGGGGATCAAACCTACAGGTATCATTTACTTGTGATTTAACCTACAAGTCTAAGTCGTCATCAATGATGACCCAACACTAACTCTAAGATCTTGATCTGCCAAGTTATGTCCTTCTGTTCTGCAGGAAGAGATTTGATGTTTTTAACATGGTTTTGACTTTGATGTACTGACTGTTCCTGTAGGCCACTGTACACGATATTATAACTTGCAAGTAACTTAAAATCATTGTAAAGACAGGGAGCTTTAAATGGGCAAAATCAGTTAAAAGTGTCTTTATGCTGATATGAATGACAAAGCAAAAACTAAAGATAACACGCAAACACGATGATTTAAGTTTTACAGTCCTGTGTATAGGATACTTTCCTCTAGAGGGTTGTTGTAGTTTCATTAAGTATGCAGCTGCTGTTCAGTGGTGCTACTTTTGTTTTCTGCTAAGCCTGATGTTCTTTAAATCGGACATTGGAGTAACTAGCGTTTTTATCTGCCATTGCCAGAAAGGTGTTTCATGATAGCTAAAGAATCTATACGCTCCTTGATTGCTGCAGGAGCCAGGCCTCCAGTCACCCAGGTCGAAGGCATTAAGTGTAACAAACTGTGCTCGGCGCAAAACTAGCTAGCCGGTGCATGTGCTACAATCCTGCTCTTCAGTGGTCACTTGCCAAGAGCGATCCTTCCTGTCCTCAAACATGAACGATCAGATGTCAGAGCCGTCTACCCCTTCCTCCCATGTTGGACTGAAGGCTTACTGAATGCTATGCAGACCCATAAACCCACATGCCGGCAGCCATGATGCTAATGATGAAGGTTTAAAATGGGCTTCACCAACCAGTGGGGGACTTGACTGTGGTGGTTTATATGAGGTCTACTTCAGCTACTACTTTTCTTGATGTCTTCCTCTCAGGTGACGCTTATCCCCACCCACGACACTGAGGTGACCCGTGAATGGTACCAGCAGACACATGAGAGGCAGCAGGAACTCAACATCATGGTCCTGGCCTCCAGCAGCACCGTCGTTATGCAGGACGAGTCTTTCCCAGCCTGCAAGATTGAGTTTTAAGATCTCTCTTTTGTCTCCTCTCCAGCCCTCCTACTGGCCTCCCTGGTGTAGATCTGTTTTTATTTACTCTTCTCTATATCCATCCTGATATGCAAATGTGTCTCTGCCCCAGGCACGTGTAGAGTCAAGTTGTGTGGAAAAGAGAAACAGATCTGGATAACTGTCCGTGTTTTTCTAGATTTGTATTTATTTATAAGCTTGTCGTGGCTGTCGCCATTTGTATAACATGTTTGTTTTTGTTTTGTTTTTTTAAAATTATTCATTGCAATATTAATATTTAGTCCTGTGAAGGGAGGAGCTTCATTTTCTGTCTCTTAACCTGTGGGTTTTTTTCCTTATCCTTTAAGACAATGATTTTTGTTTACTGGATAAGACAAGATACCCACTGTATTGTGAAAACAATACAACAGAGCTTCTAATTGGCATAAATTAAAGCACAATTAAAGCCAGCAAAAATCAAGCTTTTCATATTAGAGATGATCTAAGCTACTTTCAGCCGCTCCGTTACTCATAGGGGATTCCTTCCTGTTAGCCAGATGTGTAAACCACTACACTATGGAGCCAGTCATATCAGAGCGGATCAGTTTTAAACATTTTGCTGATAGAATATTGTGATGAATTTCCTCTGCATTTCTCTTTGTGGCTCCCACTTATGTAGTGAAAGAGAAACCATAGATCCAGAGGTCCCCTCAATATGTCCTTTCAGTATATTTGCTGTAGCAATAGGGATGCTCATATTCAAAAATATGTCTTGTAGTGACTTATGCCATTTCTACAGTCCTCTCAAAGTGAAGACCAATTGTTACAGTTTCTCTGTGACTGTTTTTCTTACAGTGAATCTGACAGATGAGTTCTCTACATTTATTTCTGGAGTCTTTGGTGTATTTTTTTCAGTGTATTTCCAGTTAACATATCGTCACAGAGGTCACGTGGAGGAGCTGTAGGTAGAGGCGATTAAAAAAAAAAATCCTTGTCTGATCTTTGGTATTTAACTGTTTATATCTTTACATACAGAAAAAAAGCACTCATTAGAGTAAAGTAGACGAACCTCATACCTGTTGCTGTGTTGATACAAAGGCTGTGTTAAAGAATGTATTCCATTACACCAATAGGAACATGTGGCTGTGAGGAGAGATTGCGCGTTCGCCTGGTTGACTAGTTTTGGCTGACGGTCACCCGCATGTGCCTTTCTGTCCTGCTGTGCTGGAAGGGAAAAAAAAGTTATTGCAGAAATGTCAGGCACGCCTGTGTGTGATACATCCGTGGCTCTGTGGCGGAGGCTCAGCTGAGCTGGTCTCTGATGTGAGTTTTCTCATCAGCGCACCAAAAGAAAAAAAAAAAAAAAAGGTCAGCATTGTACATAGTGAGGGTAAAACAGCACTTTTTAAAGCACCGAATCCGCATCCCAGCTGCCACTCAAAGAAGCACAAAGGGTAACCAGCGTGCAAAACTTCAATTCAAGTTTTTGATTTTTTGTTGTTGTTGTTTTTTAAATTCACCACCATAAGATAATTTCTCTACTTTTTTTCCCCTGAGATCCTTTTTTGTTGGATTTAGCTGCAATCAACTTACTGCATTCTATTCTTAAAATTGTAGTCACTTGTTTTTAGCCATAGCTTGGTCTTTGATTTTGGATAACACTACAGTACCTTAATATTATATACTATATGTAGATGTGATATAGTTTGATTAATTGATTGATGATTTATATATTTTGATAAGTTTTGGGCAATTTAATAGATTCGAATCAGGAACTAAACCAACAATCTAACAAATGAAAGGACCAACAGGCCTCATCAGGTCTGCCATCTTACGATCCACAATGAAAATGCAGATTTTCTTCTGGACGCTTCCTCAGCTCAGCTAGTGATGCGTGTAAAGCAGACCCGTGTGCATACAGGCGCTGGCATCAGCGGCTCCCATTTGATTTGAATGTGAAGATGCAGATTACCTTTACGTTCTCTGCGGAGGACTTTGATCTCCCGGTTGCCTTTGGTTTTGCTGCGCATCACACGGTACGCCCGAGTCACGCTCGCACGAACAACCTCACCGTAGCCTGAAATACATCACATCAGCTGTGTGCAGGAAAGAAAACTCACCGGTGTCTTTGTCTGGATGACAGGATACAGTCTGACAGTGATTTCTGTCAACATACAACTCACACACCTTGAGGCAACAATGACATGAAGTTGAGTGTTATATATATATATATATATATATATATATATGTTTCATACGGCTGGACGGGGTCAATGGTGTTTCCCAGTTAACGCTCTGCGCTGCCTGGTCATTCAGTGACAGTGTAAGCTGCATTCCTGCTGTGAAGGAATGCTGTAATCACACACTACTCACATTTAAGCAGACCACTCAAAACCCAGACTGCCAGACACGAGGGATTCAGTTCACTCATGTCAATACATTTTTATCTATAGTGGATTTCTTGTTATTCACATTTTTTCCAGTCAAAGCTTAACACACAAACACACACACATAACGGCTGCATTTTCATATTGTGCAAAAAAATGGGAAAAAAAAGTATCTGTGGCATTCATACTCATCTGCAGTGGAACAAATCATCATAAAAACTGTTGGTTTCCAGTGAGCCCTGCTTGTACGTGCATGTGTACCTACCTTCTGAGTTCTCCTGTATTGTAATAGCTGAAAACAAACCAGACTTAACATAGAAATGCTATTTCAAATGATGTATAGTTAAGAAGCTAAGCTGCGTGGTGCTGAGGAGGCACTGCGCTGTGCCGTGAAGAACGCCTCGTGATCGTTTTCTTCCTCCTTTTCTGCTTCATGGTTTTACTTTCATCTCTTGTTTTAAGTGCAATATTCTCTTTATCGCTCTTTAAATGCTTAAACAGGTCAAATAGAAAAGTGATTTATTGTGAAAAGGGAAAAGTGTGGTGAAGATCAATAAAAATATTTACTGAAAGAAAATGTTTGTCATTTTGTATCATCTTGGGAATGTTTTTTTGTGAAAACTGCTGGTCTGATCCATTTAATTAACAGATTAAGAATGTCATTTATAGGCCACTGATTTCAAATATTTTTAGATTGAAATTTTAATTTTAATTTTTTTAGACACCTGGAGGGAGATAAAACTGTCCAGTAATGCATAAACAGCAGTACTGTTTTAGCATAGTTGTGCTTTGAATTAAATGCTAACAGGATGCTTCAGTGTTGAGCATATATTTGTAGTGGATTTGAGAAAGTGGGTTAAAAATCTCACAAGTCCTCAGATTTATTCTCCGACCGATGGTCAAGACAGTTTGGGACACACTCATGTAGGCCTTATAGGCCAGCCTTTTAGTGTCAGGATGATGTATTCCATTAGGAATGAACCCACAGACGGGTCCTGATAATCCCTTTTTTTTAACAGTTTGACAGTCCAGAGATGGGCTGGGTGGGCATTCTGAGGCCCTGCAGCGCTGATATGAACCGTTTATCACACAAAACAAACCAAACAAAGGTTGTAGTATTCAGGGAGAGCATATTCCCAGACACTGTTTAATCCTTATGAAGCTGATACTGTGCTAGGGGAAGGAGCAGCCAGGAAGCTGGAGGACAATCCTTGCTGTGAGAAGCTGTTGAATGGATGCTGCAATGACATCACCTTCTGGGTCACATGATCAGGTTGGAGAACAGTGGGAACAACAGATGTGACTGTTTCCCCTCTCTGGTATGCATAATTGTGGAGAAAATGGCAACTGAAAAAAATTAAGCCAACATTGAAGTGCTAAAAAACTGCAGTCCCACCAGTGGCCACTTGAGACCGACTTCAAAAGCGAGTCAATCCCATCGACTTTATGGGCATGATGATTTTTACCCACTAGTTTTGGACTCTGTTTTGAAGCTTCATTGTTAGCCGCCAACATGTTGGTCTTTTGGGGCCAGAAGTTATCTTATGGATGAACAGCTGGAGTGCTAAATTATCAAAGCTGCATCCATAAACTGAGTTGGTGCAACACACATATCAGGATGGGCTGTATCACACAGTGAGTCATTGCATTAGTCAGATAATCCATTAGAAATACTCTCAAAGGCACCAACAGCACAGATACTGTGAAAAGCTCCAGTTTAATGACTTGAAGTAGTGGATGAAGACAAGCAGACTCCTAACAACAGAGGCAAACAACATGAGAAATATCCAGCGTGAAATGATTCTATACCATGGCATTACAACATGGGAGTTCATGGGGTCTGCCTCACATTTGGAGCCAACCTCAAGTGGCACTGAGAGAAGCTGCAGTTTGTGCTGCTTCAGTGTTGCCTTTTAATCAGTGCCTACAGATTGCGTTAACACTTTCCCTTTCCAGAGTTTTTGTTGTCAACTTATCAGTCATTCATGAATCACTAATCAAGATTGCATGCAATGCATATATGAAACAGCAAAAAGTGACTTTTAACACCACTGTATGGCGGTCGCAGTGTTAAAAGTCAGTTTTCTCTTTCGTAACAAGTTTATAGTGAGTGTAACTGATCCATCTGGATACTAGATTTGCGATTATTGCTGTCAGGTGCCACTTCTGCTAATTTGAGTCACTGAATTCAGACTTCTCAGCTGTATTTGTATTTTGATGTCTTTTAATGAAATTATCTGATAAATATTGCAATGCTGTTTTGTATAGACCATCCAAGAAGTTTGTACACCAGCGTTGGTGAGTGAAATTCTTGTTTTATTAGTTTGCTACTTAGCACCAATTGGCAAGTGTTTGTATTCATCCATTGCAACTAAAGTTTATGAAGGTAGCTTACTAACAAAGCTTGCTAGTGGTAGCTAATAACTTAGATCTAACACAGAGCTGGCCAACACCAATGGTTTTGCTAGACGGTACAACAGGAACTGGCAGGCAGGTGGATACACAAGGAACTATATGAGGATTTCTTTCCTGACCAGAAAATCTAACAATAAAAAAGTATTAGGTCCTTTTTGGAAAGGAGATGATACAACCTGACAGACTGGTAGGCTGAATACTCTATTGGCTGTGCTTTGGCTGGCCTTACAGCTATGGACTACCGGTGTACCTGCAGTGGTTGCTGCCAGATGGAGGCATTTTATTCTTTTCTCCAGCACACGCTTCCATCTGCTCCCTACTTACACTACAGATCACAAACATCATAGTGCATGAAGACTCCTGCATGAACTCAGCTGTCAGCCTCTCCATCACCACTGCAAACAAGAAGGGGCTCTGTTTCGATCCCTGATGTATTCCCATCTCCACCTCAAACCAATCTGTTACTCCAGCTGCACACTTGAACACCGTCCTCAAACATGTCCTCACATATTTCTGACAGCTTGCACAGATGTTTTTAACTTTACTTAAAATAATCAAGATCCAAAGGTATAAAAATAGAGATTGTTTATATCATAGAACAGAAACCAAAATTCTAAACCATCCATCCATCTAGCTTCTTCCAATTAACCAATTTACAGTTGCTGGGGGGGCTGTTGTTCTATGAATATGCCAATGTATCTTCAGTCCTGTGCTAATGTATCATTGTAGAAGCAGAGAAAGAAACAATGGCAAATACTACTGAATGGTGGAATATGGCATTTGTTTCATGTACTAATCTGATGAATGCTACAGTCTCCCAGAGGTTCCACACTCCACTCATCTCTATATGTAATTTAGTAAAAACAGTTTAGTGTTTTGTGTTCTAGGAACCCATCAGCTAATGTCCCATCTGGGCCTAATGGCCAACATTCTGCACTTCTGGTGTAGCCGGCCGACGTTCGGGCTGAGACATCCTCTTCCTGTGTGCCAGACATATTTTAAGTGATCCAGAGAAATCAAACAACCAAAGAAGCTAAATCAGTATTGGATGATAGCTGTTAGTGTTGAGATTTCAACAAATGGAATCCCTCTTTTGCTTACAACACAGACTATTTGACTGCGTGGAACTTCAGTCTGTTTGTAGGTGAAGAATCTGTAGGCAAATGGCATGAGTTTTGGTATCTGCTGTTTCCATTTAACTCCTCACTGTCACATTTACACACCTAAAATAGACAAAGCTTAGCGCTTTTCTCAGAATTATCACTTCTAATAGAATTTTACATTTTTCCAAAACACCCCTAGAACTAGACACTAGTTCCAAAAAGGTCCTTCATCTCAAAATTTGGATTAAAAAAAACAAACAAACAAACAAACAAAAAACCTTCAGATACGTGTGTAAATGAATGCATTACGCACAAAAAATGTGAGCTTAGGAAACCGGCACATTGGTATCATGTTTTTATTCTGTACACACAGACAGGTCGGAATTTCACAAACTTTCAGTCATGGCTTTCACCTGCAGTACTTTGTGATGTAACGAAACCGGACTGAAACACAGAATTGCACATCAGCGTCCTCGCCTACCTGAATAGTTTCTCGAGCAAGTGCGCCCACCTCCATGCACACAGCTGCTACATAACTGATTGCCACATTAAAAGCACATTGAACGTAAAATGCCCGTCCTGTTTGTTCAGTGATAAAATAAGAGATTAGCTTTCAGATTTTTTTTTTTCCTGCATCATGTCGTGACTTTACAAAGAAATATACACAATAGCTATTACACAATTACATATCCGGTGTGTGGGTATTAAAAATACAGACCTTTTTGTTTAAGATGCAGTTTCAAAATAAATATTTTCTCTATTATTTCCTACTGATTATATTAAATCTCTAATGAGGCTTAAGGACTTTGGCAGTAAGCAGTGCACACGGTTTGACCTGGAGACTGAACACATCACCGGCAGTAATGAAGATTCAGCTGCTGCCACTCAGCTTTACGTTTCTTTAAAAATCAAACATGCAGTACCACAGAAGCTTGGCACCTGGTGGATGCTGCAGACTGATGAAGAGCAGAAGATTTGATGATTGTATTTTCTAACTCATAAAAGCAACACATCTTAGTTTTTGTATTGGCTAACAAACGGAAACCCTGCTGCTCGACTAGCGATGACTAACCACATCAACGTGCCTTGAAAGCTGGTGCTATGAAAGGCTGTTGATTATGTAGATATATATCAGCACACGTAACACAACTTAAAGCTCCATTAATCAGTAAATTTATGGTCACAATAAATCAAAAGCATAAAATCAACAAAAACCCCCAGCTAATTATCTCACGCCAATTTTCTGCAGCTTTTCGGCCTCATTTAGCTCAAGCTTTTAGTGTAATAGCACATTTAAGACTCACCTGCTTTGGGGTTTTCTGCCCCCCCAGTGGCTAAAACAGACAGCATACAAGTGGCAGTAACAAAAAGCATTTTGCTTTAGCTTGACCTTCTACCGAGTTGTTCCATCTTTACACATGGATGGACTGAACCAGAGGACTGAGTGGCTCAGTTTCAAAGGCAATGAACAGCATGTACGGCATTGTCATATGATTCTCTAACTCAGAGCTGCCCAAGATTACTCATCACAGAGTCAGTAGGCAAGAGGACATGTGAGATAAAGGGAAAGACTGGATGCCTGTAGCTCAGTACAATACTTCGCTGTTCACAATAATGATGATGCCTGTAACGTTGGAGATGCAACCACAGCAGTTTCTGACCTTGATAAAATGTTACTCTATGGCTCTGCTGTGTTAGTGGGTCCAACCTCCAGAGGTGTCTCTTGATGTGGGAGGCTTTCTGGACTGTCCATCCACAACTCCATAGACTCCTGGGTGTCAAAAAATTCATCAGGCCCCTCTGGAGACTGGGGTGTCTGGGAGCTGGAGCCCGCCTCGCTGCTGCTCTCTCTGAGCTCCAGCAGCACAGGCAGGGAGCCCGGGAGGCAGTAACCCTCCATCCGACCCAGAGAGAGTTCAGCTAATGCTGAGCAGGGAGGCCTGAGGCTGGGATCTGGAACTACACCGTTGGAAGGATCTGCAGCTAATGAAGGCCCTTCTTCCACTTCCAGTGGTGGTTCAGGTTTGTCAGGCTGGTGGTCGGTGACTGTGCAGGGCTCAGTATCATCTTCTGGCGAGTTATTTGGAGTCAGGAGGACTTCAGTGAAGTTTGGAACAGTTGAGTCAGTTGGGTCAAGGGCTTGTGATGCAACCACAGGTGCCAGCTGAGTAGAAGGGTTTTGAGTAGAGTGGGTTTCCTCGCTGCTCTGAGGGGTGAGGGAGATCTTATCACTAAAGCTGAACCTTGGGGAGGTGTCAGCTGTTGTGGGAGAGGATGGCCCAGCACTGGATACTGTACTGGATGGACCGCTGCTGTCTGCAAGGACAGAAAAGAAGGTTTGATCTGCAGAGGAAGGTTATGCACATCAGCCTGGGTGATTCCTGTGGTTTGTTTGCAGCATTTTTCAGATTATGACTCACTTTTTCAAACTGATTTCCAATAAAGTAATTAAAAAATGAGCTTCTCTCTACAGTCACCACTCTTTGGACCATCTGAGTGGTTACAAGTCATAAGTAAATGGACTAGTTCTTATATAGTGCTTTTCTACTCTAATTGAGTAGAAAAGCCAATCAATACTGAGCACAGAGGAGAGCATTCAATCTGAAGCAGCTCTGGTGAGTTAGCAGAGCAGTGGTTCAAAGTTAAGGCAGGATAAAACGCTGAAATTGTAACAAAGTCCTCTCTGCTGAAGTTGCAGAGCCATGACTGTGCTGCATTTCATTGGTAATAAACTGGACCAAAATGCCCAAAAATCCTTTGGAGTGACACAGAGTGAGTAAAGGCTATGCTAATGCTATGACTAACCGGCCTGCAGTCAAGCTACAGGAAGTGGCACTAACAAGTAAGCCAAGACCAAATTTAACAGTCTGACTAACAGATATGCCTCTGCAACAGAAACATATTCCACAAAAAAATGAAGCCCAAGCTACTGATACAAATCAGGAAAAAAAAAGATCATAGTTGATAAGGCTATGCTAACAGGATTACACTAATGACTAAGTTAGCCAGCAGCCAAAACAATTGCTGGTAAACCTCAATTTTCACAATAGTTCAAGATACTTTTTAATAAGGCCATGAAAGTGATAGAAGAGTTAAAGAAGCGCAGACATAACTGCAGGTGATGTCTGTGATACTCTGATATCATCACTTTTACTACTAATGTCTACTTAGGAAGGGGCAGTGCATGGTGTTTAATATGTACACTTAGGTTCATCATGTAAAAGTGACAGATTTAGAAATACAGACTCATTTTTATCTGCTGTTATTGTCAGATTGATTTTTAATTAGAGAAACACATGGAAAAACAAAGGATGCATACACAGATGATAACAGAGCAATGACAAAGCCATTACTCCAGACTATTACTGCATTATTTTACAAGAGATATAAATATTATTAGGAATTAGCAGTATTCACAGCACAGTTTTAAATGGCTTGTTTCATGCTTGTTCTTAATATGCATCACAACTTGTAAACGTTTTGTTTGACTCTAAGTTATATGATAGTTTGTTTCTTACTGCAAATGTACATCAGTACCAATATCAGTCTCCTTAATAACTGGTATGGGTACTGGCCCTAAAAAAAAAAGCCATTTCCTAGTTGGTTCACTGGGTTCTCCAGTCTTTAAAAATAAAAAAATAAAAAATTACACCAACAACAGAGACTGAATTGTGAGCTTAAATTAAAACGGGACAACTTGGATTCCGTAAATAATCCCCAGACGTCTGGAAATGAGACAGCAGAGAAAGGCCAACCTAGAAATGTCAAATCCTGGTGAGATGGAGGATGTGCTGTGATACTCACACCAAGGAGGTCTGTCAGAACGAGATCTGAGAGAGATGGAGGAAGAGAGGACTCTTTGAGGGATGTACGAGTCTACTGATGGCTGGCTGTGGGCATCAAACATGGCTGACAGAGCTACAAAGAGAAAGAAGGATCGGAAGTCAAGTTAAGTGTGGTTATGATGTCTATAAATACAAACATGAGATTGTCTTTGTGTGTGTTTCTTACCTCTGGTAGTCCTAGTGTGTGGATCCCCTGCATTCTCGCACACACCAGTGAGGAACTCGCTAACCTGTTTCAGAGACAGTGAGTTGTGCAGCGTCTCCAAAGGATAGATGGAGGGCACCATGGAGCAGCCTTCAAAGCCTGTGGCAGAAGAGAGATAGGACGCCCGCAGGCCCATCAGCCCTGAGTCGGCCCAGGGAGTCAGAAGAGCAGGCAGAACCGCTTCAGCTGACACCCAACACCACTGCCCCCCCAATGCCACCCATACACTACACCTCGAAACAGCGCTCTGAAATCCTGCTCCTGCTCCAGAACAGGCTCTAACCCACTGCGGACTCCTGCCAGCCTCTGTGGTTCATTTCCACGCAGGCAAGTTGCAAAAAACCATGCTGGACGCAGAGACAACATGACACCATATCAAAATATGTAACAAGTCTACATATCTCAGATATCTCGCTGCATTTGCAAAAGCAAGCAGGTCGCAAAAAAGACATAACGAAAGCCCTTCTGCTCAGTCCTGTTACAGAACTCCAACAGCAGCACGCAGCAGTCAAAGCTGTCCAGACTGCAGCTCAGCCCCGACTCATTATCAAAGGCAATTCATCCACTGTTAGTTCACAACCAAGCCGCATTTCACCAGAGCCGTTCACAATCACAAAGCATCAAACTGCAGCCTGCCTTGGCCTTCTGAAACCTCCAGAGAGGGAGGGTGTACTGTGCTCGTCTGCACGGGGTGGGGGTGAGTGTACGCGCATGTACAGCAAACAAGCAGGAATCACATGCTGGTTAAGGCCAGGTAGGAGGGCAACTGGCATTCAAACTGAACCCAAACAGAGAAGCTGACCCCAAATGCACAACTGAATGTTGTAGATTTGTACCAGTCTTTGTATGTTTTGATGAAACATGGATCTAGCTGATAGGTTGATTTAAAAAAAAAGAAAGAAAAAAAGAAGAAGCAGCTTCAAACCTGAACAGAGTGCAGTGCAAAGAGGGTATTGCATCAGTGTCTGTTATATCTAGTATCTGGAGGATGCAGTCAACTCACCTATGGAGGTGTGAATACCTGAGAGTTTGGGTACTTTGGTACAAACTAATCTAACAATCTTGAATGGCTGCTCATATATTTTCTCTTCTCCTAACTGAAGTAAATCCAGTAACTGAACAATGAGAATTTGGCTGAATGAGAGCAGTGACCAAAGACCCACCACCCGACACTGAGACTACAGCATTAGTAAACTCATTTTGTTTTGTTTTTTTCCTTTTGCAGGGGACTGGACTGTTGGCTAAAAAACACAAAACATTTTCCAACAGCCTGGCATGTAGTAATTGTTACATGTATTTTTAAGACAGTTAATAATCATTGAAAAAAGAAAAAAAAAAACAACAACCCCAAAAACCTAGAATATTTGGTGTAATTATATGCAACCCTATTTTTGACATCTGGTTATAGCTAAATTGCAAAAATGAGGTATTATCCTAAAAAAGAAATTAAAAACTGAGAAAAGGAGAAAACTAGAGAGGAAAAAAAACCTGCTGAGACCTCAGACAGGAAGGACAGTAGTTGCAAAAAAAATGGCCCCCCAAGATCCCCAACTGCTCACACTACTCCAGCTTGCAATCTGCATAACCACAGAAACAGGCAAGCATGCAGAAACATCAAGAGGCAAAGCATGAGAGTCAACCACAGAACAAGCACAGTCTCAACTAAACCGAGAGCGGTGGCTGAACAGAGCGTGAGGCTGGGGTATGGAGGGCGGGGCCAGGGGCTGACCGTAGAGGTACTCTAGGGGATCGTGGCCGGAGATGAGCCAGTTTCGGAAGAGGCGGAGGTGGTAGGAGCACTGGTGGAGGTGGTGGGCCAGTGCCCGGTCCAGAGAGAGGTGGCGGCCCAGGCTGAGGTCAGTGGAGAAACGCCTCAACAACTGGGCCACATGGTGCTCCTCCAGGGGCTCTAAAGAAGAATAGGGAGAGCGAGAAAGGACAGAGCAGTGGTAGGAGAAGGGAGGGGAGTGGGAGCAGTACAAAAGACATGAAACGATAGGTTTTAAGCAAGGAAGAAGGGAGAGAGAAGTACTGAAGTATGATACAGACGAGAGGAGAAATAAGAGCTTGGTGAGAAAGGGTGGAATAGAGAGAGAGGAGGGAGAAGTGTAATGTGTGTATGAGGGTGGTACTCTAAATGAAAAGCAGCAGCCAGCAGCTTCTCCTGGCTGCCACACAGCCAAAGATCAGAAAAAAGCAGCAGATCATCAAGCAATTTAGTAAAGCTTAAAGCAAGAGGGGAAAAAAGAAAAAGCAAAAAAACAAAAGAAAAAACATATTGCTCCTCTGTAGAATCTCAACATTACTTAAACCAATGATAACATGAACTATGAGAATCCACGAAGGAGCAAGTGTAATAGAGGGCGTTAATGGGAGGTGGCAGAGCCCAAATTTAAGACCGCCTCTCCAACAAAAGACAGCAGAAGCAGTTAAATGTGCAGCTAAATCTACTGTCCACATCAGGGCCATCGGATTACGCCGTTCGTTTATACCGCAGCATTTGATGCCAACACAAAACGGCAACGCTGGGGGTGCTCGTACCTGCCGCAGTGCACCAGAGTGATGGGGCCACTGCAGTGGTGGAGGTGTCGTCTTGTGTTCCTGTGGTGAATGATACACTATATGTAAATAATACCAAAGGAAACCTATTTAGCACATGGAAAGTATTTGCAATGTGTTTGCAAGGAAGTAGGGTGGCTTGAAGTTTTAAATAGACCAATATATCCATATTCTTCATCTTTGAGGCTCACACAAACCTGTCACCAAAGCAACAACATTTTCTGCCATCACACTAGTTACACAATCAAAAAGGAAAAAAAAAACCAAACCTCTCAGCCCAGCTAATAAATCCATATAAAAGACTTAGAAAATCCCAACTACATGCCTATTAAATCCATTTAAACCAGTCCCTTGGAGCAGAAGGCCAGAAAAGACAGCTGAGCACACCAACATGTGGTCCATAGCAATATAATGCCTGCTACTATGGTAATATCTTAGTGAATATAATCCCCCTCTGTCTCAACATCCATAACAAAGTAGTGGAAAAGAGACAGAGAGTGTTTCAATCAAATGTTTCCATTTTTGCGAACAACCACATCTGTGCACTGAAATCATATGCATATTTATGAATAAAAACAACATTGACCAATGTTTCTTTAGGAACAGACACAGGAGATGGGATGAATGATGCCTTAACCCTTCCCCAGTTTGCCAGTAAGAGCTGATCCTGGTTTGATCAGGTGTGACTGAACAGGCAAAACCAGGAGAAACCTCACAGGTTGCAAATCACTGAGGCTCAGCTCAGAGGAGAAGAAGAGAAGGGTTAAACACTGACTTACTGTCGGTGGTGTTTTAACAATGAGCTCAGTTCACATCCTCTATGGTAATGACAACAGTTGTGTATTTTATGTGTGTACACATGCGCACAAGTGCATACAAACACACACACACACACACACACACACACACACACACACACACATCTACTGGGAGGAGGAAAAAATAAAACAAAACACACACACTGAATTATTGGGGTAATGGTGATCAGTTTACAAATTGTATGCAGGATGTTAAACAGGGTTCCCACCCTTGGTTCCTGAGGCTCTTTACATTATTCTCCTGCTTTTTACAATCAGGCATGCGCAGAAGGCGGGATGATACATTCATAGCTTACAAGCTTAATAAATGCACTGCAGCTTTTACTTTTAACTGACAGATTACAGTCAAAAATGAGTTGTCCTCTGCTACAGAATACTCAGTGTTACAGTGTTAACACAAAGCCCAATGGCACTAGATTTGACAGATGTTTACCAGTCAGAAGTCACCTTTGTGTTTTCCAGAAATTATGCTATGGAGGCACATAAAATGATCTTTTACCCATCAGCTCCCTCATATAAAGTCTGAATGGTGTCTGATTGCACTGATGCAAGAATAACACGTCTGGTGTATCCACAGCTAGCAAGTGCACTGATTCATTTTTTCCCAGCTTCCCATATGCAGATGTTTTGGCTTCTGTTTAAACAGCACACTGATCCAGAACCAGCGTTACATTAATAAGCTGTAGGAAGCGACTGGGAATCGCTCTTTTATGTGTAAAGGTTCCAATACGGTTCTGTGGTGGCCCTATACACAGCTTTGCAGACTGTCCCTTGTTGTAGTCACCAGGGGACAGTGTCAAAAACAACCTTGCTTGTAGGTCCAGAGAAGTGTGAAATTACAACATACCAAAAGCTCAAGTGAAACTGAGTGTTAAAAACAATGTCGACTGCACCCACTAACTGTGCTTCTTATGCTGCATTGTGATTTTTGTCTTGTTTCCTCCCTCGCTTCTCTGCTGTTACTTTTTTCCCTGTTCCTGCCCACTGTTCAACACCTAAGCATAGCGTCATCTATGTCGAGCTATATGTTGCTTAGTTTTTGGAAGATTGCACAGGAGCATGTTTGCATAGGTTGAAAATCGTAGGTTCTGCATATGCAAAAACGGACATAATCGTGGTACCAGAAATTAAGCATAAGCCAAAACCAGGCTTGGCTTATACATTGCTTTCCCAACATACTGAACTGGGTTTAGATAGTAAAATATTAAGTGAAAACAGGCCCCAAATAAATCAAGCGAGAAATTTAAAAAAATTATTTGTCTCATTAACTTATTTGTTTGCACTAGTCTCCTTTCAGTTCAGTGTAAGAGTATTACTGCTACATACTGCTGTCATCTGACAAACACATCCATGTGAAATTAAGCTGAGAAGATCCAAGCGAAATGACAATCCTAACTGAGTTGACAACAACATGTTGTGTTCCTGTAAGTGCAATAAAATCTTCCTAACATGTGCTACACTGAAGATGATGCCAGAGAGCGAGCATGCGATTGAGATAAGTTGTCAGGAAAAGCGTCATTGGAGCTTTTCCAGTTGTTTCATGGCAAGTGTGAAAAACCTCCAAACTGCGAATCTGTTGTTGCCCTTCCTTGCTACGTTAGCGCTCCTGTTGCTGATGCGTGGCACAGTAAAAACAGAACACAACTGAAGCAATTTCTGAGTCAGGACAGGACTGACAGCACACAGTACAATTCAAATATTGGCTAGGTGCATACCCACTAGCAAGCAGTCATCCTATTTCCTGACTCTATTCTATTCTGGCAGCTCCCTCCTACACTGTCCCAGACAACATCCCAGCAGACAATGTCCCACCGGGAGTGTCTTGATAGTTTACAGAGTTCTACATAATACTCTGGCTGGTAAACATCGGACTGGTTTTAATTAGCTGAACAGGAATTGTGGTGTTTTTGACCCGTAATAAATGATTCTGCTTCATTTTTGAGCCTTCTTTGTCTTTTGCAAGTCCTCAAAACTTTTTGAAATCCAACATTAAATAAAAACAGCCCTTTAATAAGTCAGGGCTGATGTTAAAAAAAAAGAGAGAAAAAAGAATCGATGTTGACATTCAGAGGCACTTTTTTCCAACTGGCCCAGTGATTTCAAACCTGAGAGTCTCCTGGTCCTGGCCAAAGTAAAGTCAGCATTTGAGGGCATTTTCACATCAACTACAGTAATATAATAAAAACAGTAAGCTGATATGTGATGTTAAACAGAAGGCAAACTGCAGTGCTGCAGAGGTTTTGAAGTCTACTTCACCATCCTCATGTACTCAGAAGATTTGCTTAGGGCAGAAATTCCTCCTCTACTTGGTAGTCTGTATCCATCCTATGAATAGTTGGAAACCAAATGGGAAGTAGACCAGCACTGAAAGTTAATAAGAGGTGATGTTATATTATATTTTGTCCCCATTTTTTTTTTAAAGGGTACATGGCTGTGAGACCTTTGTAAAATTCTCTGACATTCCCTGTCTCAGTATATATTTTTATGTATTTTACAAATTTAGTGACTAGTGGGAACCCTGGTTAGAAAGAGAATGTCAGGTAGTGTTAGAAAAGTAAGAGTCTAAAGCGTATGGGCAAACAAAAAATAATTAAAATAATTAGGAAAAAAAATAATAATGGAAATCTGGAATGCTGGAGGGCCATGTGGAAAAAACTAAACAAAAAAGGAACAATAAAAAATCCAAGGCCAAAAAAAAAAAAAAAAAGTTTGAAGACATGCAAGACAAAGGTAGGTGAAGTGGAAAAATACTTGAAAGAAGCAGACGTACCATTAGTCGGATGCTTTGCAAACGACACAGAAAATCGTTTTACTGCCGGCATTGACAACAACTCTGAGGAAATAAAAAAAATAAAAATAAATCACTAGTGTTACTATGAGCCACAGTAAATTATATATTAGGTTTGATCACTCCTTGTTCTTTTCTAATGCGCACGCAATGAAGAAAAGACCAGTCAACAACTACAAATGCGTTAGGAGTCAGTTAGTGTTCCAGTTTATGAAGGGGCCCTAACTGAAGGTGCTGTTAAAACAGAAAGTTGATGGTTAAAGAAGTCTGAAGATGGCTGTGGGTCAAAATGCTGGCACAGCATCTTCTAATAAAGTGAAATGAAATGATTAAAAAAACCCAAAAAAAAACCCCATAAAAACAAGCCCAATAACCAGGACTTAATGCTGCTTTCAGTTCTTCCTTCAAATCTAATTGTGACAAGCTAAAGGACAAAACTATATTCGGACTGGGTTGTGTTTAACAATTTCAAAACAACTACTGAATCTGACCTATTTTACAATATTTCAGCATGGAAAAAAAAAATACAAATATGAAACCGACACTGCACTCACAGAGGAGCATCCACTGACATGTCACCATCAATGGTTGCACTGAAAATAGAATGGTTCCTGATGACAAGATGGATGACAAAAGAACAGCAGCAGTGTCTAAATGTGAGACAACCAGGAGGATGGATGCCATATGATACCACACTGACACCTACTGGACAAACTGACAGACACTGATGTCGGCCACAGCGTCATGACCAACCGCAGTGGCCACACTTCAGATGCATCACTGAGATTTGAATGTTACTATTCTTTTTACAGGCAGGAAAAACAAAGCACAGCCACAGCCCTGACTTCCAGATTCAATCAGCAGAAGGCCTGAAGAACATTATGTTTCTAAGTCTGACATATTTTTTTCATTAGGGTTCCATTAAATCTATAGATCAGCTGACTTAGTGTATAGATTTTTCGTTCACTTGAAACTTAACTAGCAGGAAATCAATACACGGATCATGCAAAGGAAACATGGGAGGGCTTTTTTTTCTGAACGAGGGGCAGCTGGCTGCTTATTGATGAACTGTTTTCTCTTTCTTGAGGAGCTATACAGAAACATGATTAAAAAAAAATAAAAAAATTTACAAACCCCATTCCCCCCCCCCAAAAAAAAGTTGGTATACTGTGTAAGACGTAAAATGGGTCATCCAGCACGACCAATCTGGCACTGGGAGAATGACAGTCCATAGAGACACATTCTTGGAGGGTCACAGACTTCTACATGCTAGCCAACTGTACCCTTGTTGCTATTTGGTCCCTGGATGAAACCCTCAAACCTGCTGTCAGACCTTATGCTGTTGTTCCTGGTGCAGGACAATGCCCAGCTTCATGTGGCCAGTGAGTGTAGAGCACTCGCTCTCATCATTCCCCTTGACAAACTTTGGGATGATATGTATCCGTGCATTCTAATCCACCAAATACCACCAAAGGCTGGCCAGGAGCTCACTGATGCCCTGATCCAGATCTGGGAAAAGATCTTCCAGAACACACACTGTCATCTCAGGAGCTGCCCATATATTATTAGGAATGCCACAGTCACATGGGGGCCATATACACCACTGAACCAAAATATGACATAAGCTGGCTCAACCTGTGATTTCAATGTTTAACTTTGATTTTTGGTGTGATTTTGAGGGTTGATGATTATGGTTTCCAGTGTTACATTAATTAAGTAGTTTACTTCTCAAATAACTATCTACTGATTAACTTAATTAGCTGTGATGTTCCATTGGGTCATTTTTTAATGGGTTTAAATGATGTGCATTTTGTTTTTAACTGACATTCAACAAAGCATCCCAACTTTTTCTTTTGGAAACAGAGGTGTAAGACTCCACAAACCAAGAGTACATTTACTCTACTACACTACCATACTATTCTGAAATATATCCTGGAAAACTAATTTTAAAGCAGGCATGTTAATTTGGATAAAACTTCTTGCATTTCCTGTTCCTGCTCAGCACAAATTAAACAGTCAATACGTGATTGGAAGTTTTCATTTGGCCTGATGAAGGAATCCTAAAAAGAAGCACACTGATTTTACTCAAAGCAGTATGGGGGAAAAAGATTCAAGTGGATATGGTGACTAGAATGAATATGGAATCAACAAAAATATGACTAAAATGTAAAAGTAATAATAAAAAAACAAAACAAAAAACTATTATATACATGTATGAGCATACATGATATTTGTCCCAGTCCAATGACTATTTTCGCCTAACTACTGTAATGAATCCATTTTAAACATATTTAATGTTTAAGTGATCAGCTTTCAGAAGATCATTGTAGGTCAAACACACATATTTTACACATTACGACAAGGAGGAGATGTGTACTGATTTGCTGTTGTCCTGTGCAGGTTTGTGAAGGCGCGCGTTCTTAAACATACCGTCTTTGTAGGACAGACTGCCGGTGGAGAATTTTTTGCGGTGTGCGCGTGCGTAGTCCTGCAGGTTGGGGGCACTAGAGGACCCACCTAGGACAGTGGTGCTGAAGAGCCCAGCGCACTGAGAGCCTGTGAGGGGGGGCGGGGGTGGGTTAGTCACTACTACATAACATGCTGTTACTCAAACAACTGACCAGAAAGAAACAGAGAGAGAAAAATACAGACAAGCAGTAACAAGGACTCACAGAAGATCATGCAATCTGCAGCCTCAAAAGAGGCTGGAGAATTTCTTTTTAAATCAACAGCTGCTAATTAAGCCATGAGGGTGAACTATCTGATCTGACACCCCAACACAAGTTTTCTTAGGATTTTGCAATACAATTAGAGAGGACCTAAACTGTGACTCATCCAAAGCTACTCTAGGACACTCCGAAGCTACAAAATTTACACACAACTTTGTAATTAATTGTAGAACTCCCATTCCCTCTTCCCCCTGACTGATTTCATTCCTACATTTCTCAGAATCCTTTAACAATAATAGAACATTAACAGAACACCAATGAGTCATACAGGAAGAGGAAGGAAAGCGTTTAAGCTGCATCCACACTGGAACCAATTTGCTCATCGCGCATTGCTTTGAAGCTGATGGTTGATCACTTGTGGACATTCCAAGCTCAAATTGCCTGATGCATTTACTACAAGATCATCTGTCAATCGGAGGCGCCCAGGTGGTTCAGTGGTGGAGTAGGCGACCACATGCATATGCTGCGTTGTGGTGTGGGTGGCGCAGTCCCATCCTGTCACAGATTTGCCCACATGTCTTCCCACACATCTTTCCCCCATTTCCTGTCTTACACTAATAGAAAATCTGCTGTGGCCAAAAAAGAAAAAAATATCTGTCAATCAACAGTATTCCGCGCTCTCATCACTTAAATCACTCGCCTCGAACTTGAGAAAAATGTATCTCAGGTCCCGCCTACTTTATATTACCAGCAGTTACTTTTGAAGTCAATTATTTGTGGTCACCATGTTGCTCCAAATCACTTCCAGTGCAGATGCAGTCTTAGAGAATTCAGAAGGTTTAACACCAAAACCTGGCATTATCCACGATGCTTTAGACTTCAGCTCAGACTCTATATGGGCTCGATATCATTCAACAAACTGTTCCAAAACAGAACGACAAAGAAGGATGGATTTTTCAACAGGGCTTAACAGCTGCACAGTCAATCATTGCAGTTGGCCTAAAGGTGGAGAAAGATCTGAGGCTTACTGAAAGAGGGATGCAGCAAAATGTTAACCTTTATGGACATGCATAAAGGTCCATAAAGGACCTTTCAGCACCGGCTGAAACTATAACTTGGAGTAGAATATCTGAAGATTCCACTGATACAAATTTTCATCATATTTAGTTTGTATGAATGGAGCAGAAACAACCTTAAAATGATTTCACTTCTGTAAGCAAAAACAACTGTTTGTTGAAATATGCCACAAACACTTAACAGTATCATATTCATTATATATAAAATAAGTGATTTATGCAGAATTCATTTTATTCGAGGATAGGGATCATCTCTGTCCTGGAAACTAGGCCATCTTTATAGAGAGATGGTTTACCTCTGAATACTGATGAAGTTACAAGCCTGCAAAATGTGCAGCTCTAAATGTTCATTTTAGACTGCACAAAAAAATCTCCACCTGATGTAAAGACCAGCTGCTTGTATGCATTTCCCAGTGCAGTGAAAACAGCTCTCATGCTGTGTTATTTCTATTAATAAAAACATCCTCCCAGGATAAAAAAATGTTGTAATGACAGCTGCACCCAAGCCTCCCACTCAGTCATTTCACACAGTTGCTGCAGCAACAGAGCATAATGGCACCTACCTAATCCACTTTGTTTCATCTCGGGGGAATGACGTGAGCAGAGCGAGAAGAGGCGGTAACTGCCTACTTTGGAGGAAGATGTTTCCGAAAGGACCTGGTAGAAAAACACACCATTCAGACGCTGGTAACACGTAGGTACCACAAGCATATACGTATTCATTATATACGAACCACCGCTCCTTTGCATATAGAAATATAACCTTAGATGAGAGACTAAAACCACAGAAAATTAGTCTGAAAATTAGTATAAAACACAGTGTTTACAAATAGCAACTTAAAGGATCCGCTTTCTCTGTAGAGATTAACAGACATGATTTCAGTTGCAGTACTGTAACTGCGCAAGACTATAGCAAAAAAACAGAACAAAAAAACCCCATTGAAATGGTATAATAAAAAAAAAAATTCTGGTGCACAGGGCATGCTTCTTTCTACAACTCACTGCATTACGTGTGAGTCTCACCTCCATGGATCCAGTCTTATGGTTGCGAATAAGTGGGGACTTCCTCTGAATGGTGATTGGCTCAGACAGTGGCACAGCCCGGTCAGTTTCATCCCGTGAGAGGTCCTCCAGGCTGCTGGGGTCAGGTGGTTTTTGCCCATTCTAAATTGAGCAGATATGCTGTGTAAAACTAGCTGCAAAAGCTGCCATCTACAGAACAATAACAAGGAAGAGAAAACTCTTCAATGTAATCCCACCTGCCGTGCTACCTCTGCAGAGGCGGGTCTGAAGCCAAAGCCGGTGGGAGCATTCTCCTCCTCCTCAACACCTTTCACACCAGGACTGAAGTGAAGCTCTACATGGAAGCGTTCCTCAGAGGAGAGGTCCTTTAGTAAGACAAAATTATTTATTAGAAGATTGTAATTACTACTGCCTTTTATATTTCTGAATAACTTCCCATGAAAAGTTAAAAAAATATATATATCCATAAGAATTTCTTGTCTTTAAACTTTGCATCCAAAAATTTGAATATCATGAAAGAAAAAACTAATAATTTTTTGGGTATTTTAGAGCATATTTTAGAGCATTTCCTGCTTCCATCTGCTTGTAAACTATATGGAGCTGCTGGGTTCCTTTTCCAGCAGAACTTAGCACCTGCCCAAATACTTTGCTGACCATGTCATTACTGTGGTTGATCGGCCAGCCAACTTGCTTGACCTGATCCCCACAGAGTCTCTATGGGATGTCAACAAGATGAGAAACACCCAATCCAAAAATACAGACGTGCTGAAAGTCACCTTCAAAACAAACCCGGGCTTCAATAACACCTCAGCAGTGCCACAAGCTGAGTGCTGAGTGCAGTAATTCATGGTAAAATTAACACACTTTTCAGTTGGACATTTCTGTATTGTAAATCCTTTTAGACTGATCTTAAACTATTTTAATATTTTGAGATACTGGATTTCTGATTTTCATGAGCTGTAAGCCCTGCACAACACACTAGCTGCTACCAGGTATTAGTCTAGTAAAGCGTTGATGGGGTGGTGTGATTAGTCACTGGTCTGCAAACAGGAGAAATATGTCAAGATAAAAAATATACACTAGTGAAATAGTTCTCTGTTAAAGTTCTTTAAAAAGTCAAATGAGTTCCAGTGTAAAGTTCAACTATGTGCAGTCATTTGCGACCCCGTCTGAGGTGAGGGGGAATCTCACTTTTCTTATCATATAGCTTGAAAAATAATTAACTATATGTTTGACAAAAAATGGGCAGACTATCAGATTCTACCACATGACACAATGTCATGGAGGCCATGTGCAGAAGCATCTGTGAAACACAAAGAACCCAAGAGAGAAAAAAAAAACTACCTTATTGTTGTCCTCATACAGCATGATGACAATCTGAGTCATGTAGTTGAGTTCGGAGACAGCACTGAGGTAATCCATGGCACGCTTCCACTGCTGGTCCTTCTCCTCCTGTTGCAAACAGATGAATATAGGGACACAGAAGATATTACTTTCAGCTTCGAACCCCCTCTGAAAACATTCAAAGCTCAGCAAGATCCATATTTGCTCACATCAAGCAAGCCCCCATCAGCGGAAAATGCTGAGCAGGGAGTGGACATGGCTCTCACTGGTGAAATATAAACGGGTCCGGACGTGGCGTCCAGGAGACATCACCCCTCGAGAGTACCTGCAAACATACAACTTAAATCAAATCCAAATATTCTCCAGAGTCAAAACACTATATTCCACATTAAATCATTCCATAGATTCCATGTTTAAAATCATATGTTCTCTATCCCAGTGGTTCCCAAAGTCAAGAATGCTGTAGCCCACTTAAAAACCAGATAATCCCATGGGGTAATATCACAAACTAAACACCTCCTATTACCATTTTCATTTACTTTTTATAGAAATAAATACATCTATACAAATACGTAACTATGAATTCTTGTGAGTAATTTCAAACAGAATTTTTGTTTTTGTTGTTTGCAGTTCATTTGCAGACCACCAGGTGTCCGCGGCCCACACGTTGGGAACCACTGCTCTATCCTAATCTTAGACTCACAGAGGGTGCAGTTTGTTGACAGACTCATCCTCATGGGTCCTCTGCAGGTCAAGCTGGATCTTTCTGACCAGTGGGAGGCAGTAGGCATATGCTATGTCCAGTTTCTCCACTTTATTTATGCCATATTCCTGCAAAAAACAGACAGATGTGCTCAACACACAAAACAACTGCTGAAGAGGTCCCGCCCTCATGTTCCGCATACTAAGAGTTTATTAACGTAATGAAATATAAGACTGTTCAAATAAATGACTTGATTTTCTAGAGTTGGCAAAAAAAAAAGGAAAATTAACAAAACTTCATTTGAAAAGGTGTAGCCAGCAGCAGCTCTGCTCCATCCGTTTGTTTAGACCTAAAACCAGTTTTGTGCTTCTTTTCAGAGCTCTGAGCACAGCTGTTCACATCATCTGGTTCTCTAAGGTTCTCTAAGACTGTGGCAGGTTCACAGTACATCACAGTACTATTATCAATGACAATATTTTGTATACATGGGCCTATATATAGGTTTACAATAGCACATCATTTTGTTGAGCGTATATACAATACAAAACATTTGAATGTCATCACAAAACAGAAAAAACTAATATACAACCCCATACAAAACACAATGTGCTTTTAAGCTCTATACACAAAGATCTGTAATATCTGGCACATGGAGTCAGGCTGCCTATTTTTAAAACAAAGTCAAAATCTGGTTCATCCACAACTATGAAGTGCAACTTGAACCATCTCTATTTGGATTTTTTCTTGTAAACCTCATGGCACAAATTATTCTGTCATTGCCCTGTTAGCACTGAGCAATATGTCACCTTTGTCTTACCTGCTTTCCTATATGTGGAGGAGCTGCTTGTTTGATCTGTGTAATGGTATAGCAGTAATTTAAAACTAATGACTGAAACTGTGTTTGGCATGCCACTCTTGACTATCTAAAGCAAAAAATGCTCAAGCATAACGGTATTTTGCAGTAATCCAGAGGTTTTCTACCCTCAATGGTCTTCCTGTTTCTCCCCCACCCCCCGCTCACCTGTGGGATGACAATGTCAGCCAAAGCTCGAGACAGTCTGAACAGTTCCAGGGTGTCCTCGAGGCCGAGAGATGCATTGTGGATAACATCGTACTTAACACAGTCGTAAATATCAGGGATTTTACTGATGTCATAGCGGCCATTCTTCATGCGAAAGTCTCTCTCTAGCTTGGACCATCGCTGCAACATCAGCTCCAGTGTCTCACTGTGGTACAGCTGCAGGTCTGGTGAGTAACAAATGTTATTAACTTTTCAATGCATTTTTCAGGGATTTTGAGCTCCACATTAATATTGGAGTGTAAAACTAAAACGCTGTTTTTTTTTTAAGTCCCAGAAAATGCGCTTTGCAAATTAATTAATTAATTAGGATTCAGCTCACCAGCAGATTTGGGGTCTTCCATCCTTTTGCGGATCTGGGAGGTGAGGCTCTGAATGAGGGCGTAAACCTGATCACATGTGGCCACTGGGTTCTTAACAATCCTCATCGAATTCACCAAAGATGCACTACAGGTTGGTGCTAGCTGTAAGATACACGCAGAGAAAGGCAAAAGCTCTTTTATTAAAAAGCTAATTATTCAACTGAGTAACTACTTTCACCTTTCAAAGATCTCAAAAGAGCCACACAAATCTATGTGGCAAGAGTTAAATGTAATTGATGTTTAAATATTAGTTCAAGAAACATAATACTTCATGCCTTCATTATGGCACTTTAGCAATCTTCTGAATGATCAAAGATGGTGACAGACAGTTGGACACCCAGTTTGAAAGGGAACCTATATCACTACAAATCAGTCCAAATAAAACTGTAGGGAAATACAGTAGAGAAGTAAAAAATACATTGTACTGAAAGTTAACATGTAGGGCTGCATGATTATGGCCAAAATGATTAACATGATTATTTTGATCAATATTGAGATCACAATTATTTATTAATTTTAGTGACAAAAATGCTTTGATTACACATGCACATAACCCTGCTTTCACATCCATGGTGTGTGACATTCCTAATGTAAAAATCTTTGTATCAAAATAAAATTCATCCTCCTTATTCAGCTAAATTTGTTGCATCTCTTAGAAAAAAATAAAATAAATTTAAAAATTGGACCTTTGCCTTTGCAGACAAAGACTTATTAAAATGCATCTCCAAGAAGCAAAATGTAAAGCCTTTCACTCTATTCACTGTACCTGCCTGATAGATGTGCTTTGCATTTGTTCTTGGTTAACATCAGTTGCCCTAAAACTGAAGTATTTCCAAACAATGGGTGATGATCCACTTTTTTAGAAACAAACTCTTCAACTTCTGCTGTGCCAGACGTTCGACTTCTGCTTCAACACTCGTATCTGTAGTATGTCACTGCATCAAATGCATCTGGGAAACTTGCTGCTGTGCAGTGTAGGGAACACATGCAGGCATGTCATCAGGCAGTGACTTATCAAGTGCTTGACTTGCTTTTGCTTTGCGTTATATTGGTGGAACATGCACTTTCAATATCGGCTGACCATGTTCATTTAATTGTGAGAAGCCAAAATCATGATCGAGATTAAAATTCGAATAACTGTGCAGCCCTACTGCCCTACAGTATAATGACACAATTGCCTTTGCTGGTTAAGAGCAGCTCCAATCCAGATGTTAAGGGATATGAGAGCCAGTGGCATTTTACTGATGATACATTAAACTGTACATAAATCAAGGCCCACCCCCCATTTCTTTGTTTTGTTGCTTCCACAGAACACTGTTCAGCTGATAGTCAGCAGTAAATGCAGTTAGTCAATCACCCGGTCATAGTCCTCGTCTGTGAAGTCCCTGTCCTTCTGCAGGATTTCATGGAGCCGGGCTTTGACACGGTGTTGACAGCTGCTCAGAGAGTCACTGTCGTTGTCCAGCAGCCCATTCATGTTGGCGCTCTTCACCATCTGCACCAGGATGGGAGTCAGCTCTCCCTCCAGAGCCAGCAAACCCTGCTCACACAGACACATTTGATTATTCAATGGTGTGTCGAGTATTTGGCTACTGTATATGATGTCCCACGCAACTTGTAAGAAAGCTCAAAGGCTTTATCTTCTTACTTCCCTTCATAAATGTATGTACTATGTGAAGCTCTTAGAACAGTAGAATAAAGTGTACCTTTGCAAAAGCAGCAGCTGTCATCTGCACCCTGCCTTCATCAGATGCATATATCTTCAGGTCATGCCTATAGGTGCTATGTAACCGTAGTAACCCACAGCCTGGAAATCCAGCATAGTCTCCTACAAAACAAAGTACGGACACAAACACTGGTGAAAAGATGCTACTAAAAATAGGTGCTATGTAATGCACCTATATGCTGCCCCGCAACCCGACCCCAGATAAGTGGAGGGAGGGATGGATGGATGGACATAATAAAGCCTGTACCTGTCCCTAATTTTCTTTCATCATTTATTTTTGAATCTATAACACATGCATGGGTTCCTGAAAAAAACCACCTTGTTTGCACAGCTAGCAGACAGTGATGGGAACACAGAACCAGAAGATAATACTCAGATATAACATAAGAGCGTAACAGAAATTAGTTTTTGGTAGTGTGCAAACAAATTTTTACACATATGACATCATTAAATAAATAATGATACAAAAAACTTTATACAATATTTGTTTAAGGGACTTCTTCACTGGGCACCGCAGCTGAATTAAACACATACATGGGTATTTCTGTTTTACACCCTTCTTCACACCTCTGGCCTAAATGCATCAGCAGCTGATGTGTGGGACTGATGGTGGTTAGTGGAATTCAAAATGGTAGCCATTTCTGTGTTTCAGACCTCTAACTGTTTCAACAACACTGATCTGAGATTTCAGCCCATTTATTTTTCCATCACCAGCTGGATATTCTTCTATTCAATCTTTTCTGTGATAAAAATTAATACCGTTACAACACTAGAAGCAAGGTGTGAGGTAAACACTACATGGCATTTTTCTGTAGGAAAATGTGCTAGTGTGTATCTCACCTTGTCCTCCAGGGTACATACAGCGAAAGGCTCTTCCCAGCTCTTCAGCCTGCACTCTGCCAGCAGGAGTCAATTCTCCTCCCCATTTCAGCACCAGCAGCAGCGACGGCCCTTCCTTACGAGTGTCTGAAAATTAACCCAGAGGCAGGCAGTTAACATTCAGCTGGAGCTTGTTCCTTCTATATACCACCGTAAGTAAGAAGTCATAAGACATGCCTTAATGTATTCCTACCTTCTTCCTCACTTGAGGTTTTGGGCTGCCCATGGGGCAGGTAAGTAAGTTGCACTTTTCTGTTGATCCCAGAGAAGTGACCATACCTTCATTACAGGGAAAATAAAACAATTCCGGAATCATTAAAAGCCAAAGATACTTATGGACAAACAGGGATGTATGACAGCTTACTTCTGGTAAGGCGATGGGGGCTTGCTAGTATGCATCTATGACAACTATAAACATATGGTCTTGGCCAATATACAAACAGGGTCACTACTACTTCATAATCAACACAACAACCTATTATATTTATTTAGTTATGAATGTAAATACTACAGTGTTTTAAGAGAAAGACAGTCTTACACTAAACTTGACACACATTCTACTATCACCATGCCTGTCTATCACAAGTATTTGGCAGATTGTAACTTCTGAAGAACTCATTTGTTATAAAAACAGAAGGTGGAAAAAACAGATCAAGGAAACACATTCCAAACCTCTTCTTGAAAATGTAACAAGAATAAAATTTAAAGTCTATACATATCCTTTATCCTACAGAAGCTCATTATTTATTCTTTAGACACTGATTTGAAAATGTTTGTGCAGCTGAACCAGAAATAGAGGAAATTAATATAAGATCAGGGCTAAGTGGGTAATAAAATGACCTGGTTTGCTTGTCACTTACATTTCCAGAACAGTCTTCAGCTGTTCCAGTTTGGACTTCTTTTCTTCTATCTCACAATCATTCTGTTGCCCTATTTCTGCTAACAACTGCCGGGTGATGTCCAGCACCTCCTGAGGTTCAAAATTATACATATTCACATGCAAATTATCACACAAGAAGCTGCGATCGCAAATTAAACCCTACTCATTTTTTCCTTTCTTTACCTGCAGTTGTTTTGGCTTCTTAAGCTTTAATTTCCCAGTTTTGTATCCTCCATATTTTTCAAACAGATCAAAGAACCTGGATACATACAAGACAGAAGCTAATCAAAAATCTTTAATCTGCCATTGAAGTAAACAGGAACATGTTTACATAGAGAGCCTACATTGGGTTACGAACTTCCATCTTCATTTTCTGTTTGGGTGTTCGATCTCCATGTCGGATGACAGCAATGACACAGCGTAATTCCATCCTGCAGAGAGTAAGTGCAGACTAATATCAGGACTATGACGAATTCTTCTTTCATTAATATAAAAATCTGCTATTTCATCAGTGTTAACAACAAAGAAACTGCAGCTGTTCACAAAAATTATTGGAGTTAGGCAGTTTGTTCCTCAGCAGACTGTGGTTTGAAAATATGAACAAGAGATCAAAAAAAAAAAAAACAACTGAGAAACTAATGAGTGGTATTTTTGGGATGTCCCAAGAACTGGATGACCAGATGCACGCACACAGGTGAGGTGTTGCGTTACATAATGCATTTCTTCATTTCTTCAATAAAGCTGTGCTTTTAGTGTTTGAAACTACTTAAGAAAGCAGTATATGAACATTTCCTGAGCCTAGTGGGGCGTAATGCCTTCAGTTCATGATGAGAAAAAGCTGTCTGAGAGGAGGTTAAGTGAAGAAAAAGTTAATTACAGTTAAACCAATACTGATTATTTTAGGTTGCTAAAATCAATACTGCTTGGCTTTAGTTAACGTACTGGTAGGGTGTGCTTACTGTCGTTTACTGTAGATACACACATGAACACACTCAGTGAAACAGTCATTGTATCAAACAGAAAATTACAGCAGCTTTAAAATATGACAAAATTACATTTTTGCTTTAAAAGAAAAAAGATCACTGTTAACATGTTAATGAATCAATTAAAGGAGGATTTTGGAAACACATCAGATCTCAAAGGTGGGGGAAAAAAATCATGCTGGATATCTCTACTGATATGGACTGAGTGATGTGTTAGGAATAAAAGGACCCCACATTGTGTGATGAAATAAAAATTACCAACCTACAGAGGGCTGAATGCAAAGACACCCTAAAACCCAAAGTGAAAAACTGATGTGGCAGGCTACTCCTGAAATCTTATTGCAATAACTCAAAATTTGTGTGGTCTCAATTCCTTCATCCTCCATGAACTGTCTGCATACTCTTGCCACATGAAGCCGAGCATTGTTGTGTACCAGGAGGAACCCAGGACCCACTGCACCAACATAGGGTCTGACAATGACTAAGGATTTCATACTGATACCTAATGGCAGTCAGGGTGCCATTGCCTAGCCTGTGGAGGTCTGTGCTTCCCTCCATAGACATGCCTCCCCAGACCATCACTGACTCATCACCAAACTGGTCAAGCTGAATGCTGTTACAGGAAGCATAACTTTCTCCATGGCTTCTCCAGACACTTTCACGTGTGCTCAGGGTGAACCCGCTCTCATCTGTGAAAAGCACAGGGTGCCAGTGGTGGACCTAACAATTCTACTATTCTATGGCAAATGCTAATCTGGCATCACAGTGCAGGGCAGTGAGCACAGGGCTCACTTTTGAATGTTGGGTCACCCCCATAAAGTCTATTATTTGGTCAGAGACATTCACACCAGTGGCCTGCTGGAGGTCATTTTGTAGCTCTGGCACTGCTCATCCTGTTCCTCCTTGCACAAAGAAGCAGATGCCAGTACTGCTGACAGGTTAAGGACCTTCTACAGCCCTGTCCAGCTCTCCCAGAGTAACCTGCCTGTTTCCTGCAATCTCCGCCATGCTCGAGTGCTGGGAGACACAGCAAACCTTCTGGCAATGGCACACTCAGGTACAACTAATGAACTCACTGAGGTAAACGACAATCATTTATACAATGATAATTAAGGAACTGCCAAAACGTATTACTACTTGTAACATGCTACTGTTATGACTCACATGGTCCCTGAAGTGGTAGGAACAATGGGGATGTCTTCAGCCTCAGTAGGGATAGACCAAGGAATCTGAAACTGTGGAGCCAGTTCACGCATCACAATATTCCTGAAGAGCAGCAAAGAAATGCAGATTCAATCAACAGATCACAACAAGACAGTGAACACAAGGAAAAAAAAAAACAACTAAAGATGATACCCAAGGATCTTGGCACAGTCATCATAGTACTTCATTGAGTTCTTCACAAAACTGAAACCATTAACGTCACACACATAGGAGTGTCCATTGGCTCGGAGAAGGTCGAAGCCACACACTGTTTGCTGCAGGGAAAAGAGAGCAGGACACGGCTCATACTCCACAACAAGGAACAAGTAAACAGTAACATACCTGGCTAAATCAACTACACCTACTATGCATACCTTGAATGCCAGGCAGACCTTACGAGCCACCAGTTTTTCCATAGCTGACAGCATGACAGGGTAACGGACTTCCTTACCCTCGCTGTCTCTCTCCACCTTCCCGTCCAAAGCAGGAGATTTTCGGGCCTCAGCATGAGCATAGTCCGGTCCCACAGTGTACACCTGATGTAATGTGTGATACCAGCATAGGAAGTAGTTCATTTTCAGTATAGGTTAGATAGCTTTTAGTATCAGGCTGCTATTAATAGTATATATATATATAACTTTGTATTATATAATTAACTCTTGTAATGCAATTGTTCACTGATTATCTGCCAGTGTTTCCCCACAGGTTTGATAACAGCATTAAAGCATAAAATGCTCTTTAGCAAATATTTTTTCTGCCAAGTACTCTGTGACAAAATTATAACAGATTTAACTGAACATATAATCAGCTGTCACTCTAGTGAGCATCCTGCAGACAAAGTTCAACTCTAAAGTCTTGGTTTGCTGCTGGCAACAGTATTCCTTATTCTGCTCTGTGGGACTGTCATGGGAACACATGAACATTTTCTCCATTTGCTGCATGTTTTGGCTCTCCAGCATGGTCAGATTTCCACAGCAGAAGGACTACTGTCACCAGCTGCAGAGGAAGGAGGCCATGCCAGTTGTCATATAGTGAGAGGATGGGCCTGCCTTGGACACCATAGACTGTTACTGCCACACCTATGACCAATTGGGGATCACTGACCTCAGATGTGTGATAAAAAGATAAATAGAAACATTTAAAAAGGCTGAAAAGTCATGCCAAATATAATTTGGCAGGGATTAATATACCTGAATAGATCATCAAATAATAATGGAAAACACTATCTGCTAAAGAGTAAGATAGAAGAAAAAGCAAAAAACAAAACAAAAAAGCAGTGCTTTCAAGTAGATTAAAGAACTTCATAAGTGTTAATTATTATAGGTAATAACTAATGCTAATCCATACTTTACCTTAACATCTGTGCCATCTGTTGGCATGAACTCCTCATAGATGTAAGAGCCCGTCTTCCTCACACTGCTCTCTGGGGAGTAGACGCTGCTCCGGCTCCCAATCTACAAAAATCAGTGACTTGAGTCACTTTTCTGAGAATATATATATATTTTTTAAAGACATTCACCTGTGCATTCTGCATAGTTTCATAACATCTATCAAAACCTGAATTACAGGTGACAGCTCCATGTTTGACGATACTGTCAATGCACTTCCTCACAGGCAGCAACAGTCCCATACCATTAAGAACGGAGAGTCTGAGAAGTGGTGAGATTCTCCCCCAAACATCCGGTGGCTCTCCATCATTGGAGAGACCCAAAAGTGTTCACTACCAGTATTCCCTGTGGTACAGTGGTTCTGAGAAAAACTCAACAACAGGTGCTTTATTGACAGGGTGAGGGACTGTTTTCAAGCGGAGAGCTGTGAATGTAACTGGCCCCAGAGCCTAAGGTGTGTACATATAAATTACCTGGAGCTGATGGTGGTTTTTCTGGGTTTGAGGCATTTCTTGCCACTTCTGAGAAATTGCCATGTCTTGATCAGGACAGACAATACAACAGACAATATAAACTGTCAGGGAAGCACTCGCTCTGTTATTTTGCACAGGCTGGCTCGTGGCCTGATTATTTGGAGCAGCAAGTGCCTCCTGTCATTATGCGTGACGCATGTTCCCGGTGCAGATTTATTCTCCAAAGGGAATGTACAGGGAGTGGAGACTCAATCCCGAAATAATCCACCAGCTGTGGGACACTCGTTCAGACATCCATAGATCTGTTCACATCTCACAAAAACGCACAATGTCCTCTGTTCTTTTTGCTAAGAAACAAAAGCACACCATTAGAGGAGGACACATTAGATTACTCATAGTAAAATCTTCAATGCATTTCCCATGCTCAGCCTACCATTGGTAACTGAGCAGGGGGAGGGAGCAATGGCTGTCTCTGATTTTGATAGCTCCATACTGGCCCAGCAGGCCAGCTAGCTTAGCTGCTCCACAGGCAGCTATGGTCACTGCCTTTGCACAGGGACTTGGTGTCACAGGTGCACGGGCAGATTTTTCATCTGCATCCTGAGTGGTTATTCCCTGGCATGTGAAAGGCTGAATTTAAATGAGCAGGGTCTCCCTCAGAGTGACTGAGAGCACTAGTTTCCTTCCACATGCTCACTTGTATTTGACAGATAGTGTGCAGTTAGAAACATAATTCCTTATCAGTGCTCTGTTCCACATGTTATGCTTCTTTCAGGATTTGCTAGATAAGAGCATCTTCCACTATCAAAGTGTATTTATCAGAAATTTCAGCCTGTCTTTGATAACACACCAATGGGTCAGCATTCTCTGATAAGGAAGTTGAGGCCTGCTGTTAAGCATGTTATTCCCTCCTGGGATTTACTCACAGTTCTAGAGACACTCTCAGGGCTGTCTTTCGAGCCTTTAAAGTATGCTGACTTAAAGGTATTTTTAATCAAAACTGTCCCATGGCTTGCTTTAGTGTCAGCAAAAAGGATCAGTCAATTACATGCTTTATCTATCAGCACTTAATGTCTGCAGTCCCCAGTCACTAAAGCCTCCTGTGCACCTGCATGCAAAATTCCACCAGAGGAATAGCTATCCCATAAACCCTTTTTAATGGTGTTTCTATGGGGGACATCAGTTGTGGATCCCCATTCACATTTGATAGGTTTCATTGCCTTGATTTGACTGTGCCCTCAGTGGCACGCTCAGTCCTTACTGTGGGCTCTTAGCTGAATGCTGACCTTTGGGGTGGGTGTGAGGTGTTGACCTGCCTGGTTCGAGGTGTTATGAGTTAGCTATATCTCCCATAGTGAGATCCCGAATGAGATTTGAAAGACTGTTTGGTTACCAGGGTAACATTAGTTCTCTAAAAACCAGGTGAGGTTTCTCCCTGAAGTAACTGTGCTGCATGACGTGCTTATTTTATAAAATATTTTTATAAATTAAAAAAAAAGGGTCAAAGTAAGGACCTTTCTGAAGAGTCGCTGGCTTCCACCACCAGCAGATGTGGGGTAATAGATGTAGACGTTGTGGTCCTCAGCACAGACAGGCTTCTCAACAAAAGGCTTCTGGAATATTTCTCCATTCACCTCCACATGGTCCTCTCCTTCTACAAGGTTGCACTCTGAGACAGACACACACACACACACACACACACACACACACAAATCAAATGTTTCTGTTTGCCAGGCAGCCTCTTTTCTTTTTAAACCACCCAATAATATATACAGATGAGGCTTGACCTCACAGTGCTTACTCTTGAGCCCTGTGAAGGAGCTCTGTACTCTCAATCCTGTGACACTCATTGGTCATTTAAAAAGCAAAACAAATAAAAAGAAAACCCAACAGTCATTACTGTCAAGGAAGGCGGACACTTAAAACATCTGATCGGTCATCAGAGACTTGTGTTTGTGTCACTGTGTCTAAAGTGGATTTGAATGCGAGACCTAACATATCACAGCCCTTAAGTATGGAACACTTGTGACTGCTTCACATTTGATACTATATTTATCCATGAGCTGAAATAACACCATTGCAGTCTTACACAAAAGACCCAGGGATGCTGCATGGACAAGGGCACCTTGAACTGTTTTTTGAGCTTCTTACGATTTTAAAAATTAGTGGTGGCTAGGTAATTATAATGTGTGAAACACTGTCATTGCTATCAAACTGTCACTGTCAAACAGACTGTAACAGCTTGTAATATAACAAATAAGACCTGCCCCAATAGTCTCTGGAGTGATTTTCAGGAATTTTCCACAAAAACTTAAAGGATAAGATGCACATGCTCATTTCTAAAAGCCTTTCCTCAGTGCCTTTTTAGAAATGGTGTCTAGCAATCACTAAGAATCATGAAGAACAACACAAACACTGACTGAATGATTTCAAAATGATTTCAAATAGTATTGCATTATTTTGCTAGTGACAATATTAATGAGCAAGTGAACTAAGGTTAGCCCACTACCAACTGCTAACTGCTCACATTACCAGGTAAGCAACATTAGTCAGAAGAAACCCAACCTGTTTCCACTGGAATTTGGTAGGGGAAAACCAGGGTCAATGGGGACTTTTTGTCACTTAGCAGGCCACTGTAGATAACTGCTTTATACCATTAGCAAAATCATGAATGGAAATGTTAAGTAGCTAGCTTACAGGCATTATACTATTTTACATATGTCAAAACAGTACTGATTTTTGCCACCAGTAAATGGTACAAAAGGCACAAAGCAAACACATAACATTTGCCTTCTACAGTAAGCAAATGTTACAGATCACCTGATTAGAAAACATGGAGGTGGTTAGGCAACCAGCTATAAATGTTGTACTGTGCAAAAGTCTTGAGCCACCACTCATTTGTTTAAATATTTTGCATCCAACCAATGAGCTGGACAAGTAGAGGGCAAAAGACGTGGCAGGCCCAAAAAACTATCTACAGCAGACAGACAGTATACGGAAAGTTAGATCAATAAGAAATGAGGGGGGGGGATCTATGTCCTCACAGGACCTGAGAGACTCATCTGGCCCTTCAACTGATCCATCTACTGTTTGCTAAAGCCTCATCAGAAATGGGCTCAGTGGAAAGATGGATGTCAACAAGTTATTCTTAAAGAAATTAAATAGGAAGAAGTCTGAGGTATGACAAGTTACACAAGAATTGGACTGAAAATCTGTGGCAAGAGGTCTTACAAAGAGATGAAATTAAATTTGAATTTTCATAGAACTGTCATAGATTAGGGCTGCATTTCAGCCAGTGGTGTTGGGGATCTTGCCAAAATTGGTATTATAATCTATCCATCCATTCACTTCCGCTTATCCTTTTCAGGGTTGCGGGGGGACTGGAGCCTATCCCAGCTGACATATTATATATAAGTGCAGAAAAGACTATATATCCCCAGTAGTACCATCTGGAAAGTGTCTGATTGGCAACAGCTCCATTTTTTAGCATGACAATGATCTCAAACACACTGCCAATGGAGTAAAAGGATACCTGGGTAGAAATATACACAATGAAACTATCATTCATGGATTGGTCTCCCCAGAACTCAAACTTTAACATTTCTGAAGCAGTGTGGGATCACCTTGACAGAGAACACAACAAAAGGCAGCTGTTACATCAACATCCAAAGAGGAGCTTTGACTGTCCTTAAAGAAGCCTGGAGTACTATTCCTGAAGACTGCTTAAAGAACTTACAAGAATGCTGCCTCAGAGAGTTCAGACAGTCAAAATATTGCCTTTCAAGCTGGTTAAAATTATGCAAAGTATTTTTGCCTTATATGCTGTATTTCCATTCATGTTTGCATATTTCAATAAATCACTGTACCCATTTCCCATTTTCCCAGCAAAATATGAAGAAATGGGGGTGACAAGACTTTTGTATAGTACTGTAGTCATACAACGTGCATCTGGCACTGGTAACGCTGTCCAAGGTCCACATCAACCTTTCTGTCAATATACTGACACTTATACAGTTAATGCACACAAATGCCAAACAGTACAGACACATGAGACTTTTTTATGTCTCATGAAGTTCACAGTGTGTGTGAGCCAGGGTTATAACAGTTTGTATATGGACATTAGATTTTTTTTCTTCCCCTTTTTCGTTTGAGCTTTTGCTTTCAGTTCAGTTTCAGTTAGTTTCCAGAGTGGATTTGCTCATTTCAGTTAAGTTTTTATTGTGTAAAAATGTTAAAAAATATTTACGTTTAGGGCTGCAACTATCGATTATTTTAGTAATTGAGTATTCTATCGATTATTCCATCAATTAATCGAGTAATCGGATAAGAAATACTTTTGTCTTATTAACATTCCATCTGCATCTTTTAAGTTCCGTAGATTTACTGCAGTTTTTCTCTGTGTGAAACAAGCAGCAGTGGATGGAGCAGCTACATAGTTCTCCTTTCTTCACGCTGCTGATCAGATGGTTGATGAAGGATCTCCAGCTGTTTCATAGTAAAGATTTTAATGGTGGTTACAGGAAAAAGCGCTGCTGCTTTGAACGCTAGAGAAACGTCTCCTTTCGCTCCACCTGAGCTCACCATTTCGATAACAGCGCCGCCTCTTTGCACTTGCAGACCGCCTGCATGTAAAACAACTGCTGCTGTTGTGTTATCAGTGTTTTTGTTGAAAAACTGGATGCTGCATGAGCTTAATGTTGTAATGCATTATATTCACACCCATCCTCATAAATACGTCTCTACTGTAGGTCTATTTTTAGTAGCTAATCAGGGATTAAAGCATAATAATATTTTGACGGAACCCCTCGGCAGAGGTGGAAAGTAACAAAATACAAATACTTCGTTAATGTACTTAAGTAGATTTTTCAGGTATCTGTACTTTACTTGAATATTTATTTTTCTGACTATGTTTTACTTTTACTCCCTACATTTTTACACAAATATCTGTACTTTCTACTTCTTAAATTTTCAAACAGACTCGTTACTTTAGGTTTAATGTGTCTGAGAGAAGTTTTTATTTCCGGTCACTGCGCCATCAAACATCAAACAATCTGAGCCTAAATAGCGGAACAATTACACATAAGAGACAATCCCACTGGCATATCCTCCATCACTGGGGCTTATCGCATGCAAAGACATTAAAGAGGCAAAACCCTATAATTTATGCATCATTTATAGTGCTATAATCAGAGGTTACAGTGGGCCAGACCAAGTCAGTACTGAAGAGGAGCGAAAATAAAGGGAGTAACATGTGGCAGGTAATTTTAAATGCAACGTTTCTAAATGCTCAACAAATATCAGCAAACACAAAAAGTGTCTGCAGTTTGTCACATTGTGTGTCTGTGAGCTATAAAGTCCAGCTACTGTATTTCCAGGTAGAGAATATAATGAGAGAAGTTCACTCAGAGGAGAAAGATGTAAGAAAGAGGACAGGAGAGGGAGAAGAGAGGTTAGATTTAAAGATAAGAACTACAAAACAAACTGAGGTATGCCAACTTTGTGTAATTCAAAGATTGTATGAAAATACGAGAACCAGGTCAGCTTGCTGTATTTACAGCAAAGCTTTGTGTTGGACTGGAGCACAGAGGCTGGTGATGGTCAGAGTTACAGGTTACATCAGTGTAGCAGAGATGAGTTTGAATTAAACCGGCTGAAGCTTTGATTCATTTACTGAACTCAACCTGTATGCTGTCAGTGTAGGGGATGGAAATCAGCCAAGATAGCTTGTGGAATACTGGGTTACAGCTTTTTTAATTGAGTTCATCCACACAGAGCAGTAAACCTCAGAGCAGCAGCAGCAGGTCAGCTGATCACAGCCTGCACACCACGAAAGTTTACTGGAGCTCACAATAGAAAGTTGAGATTCTTCTCCCCGTGCAGAGCTACTTTTACTTTCTTACATTGAGTACATTTCAGAGCCTGTACTTCCTTAATTTTACTTAAGTAAAGAAGTTGAACCAGTACTTTGACTTTTACCAAAATATTTTTAATACAAGTACTCATATTTCTACTTAAGTACAGAATGTCAGTACTTTTGCCAACTCTGCCCCTCGGTACCAAACGGGTGACCGAACAAGTTTAAACGATGCATCGAAGCAACAAATTTGCATCACGGATTTTTTTTTTTTTATAATCGAATTATTCGAGTTACTCGAGGAATTGTTGCTGCCCTAGTTGAGTTTTCATTAATTTCACTGTTAGCTTTAGTCTTTTTAACTGTTGCAGTGTGTAAACTGTCAGAAACAAGCTTTAAGATGATCCAAACAGGTATAATTACACTAAAACAACACTTCTACTTCAATTATCTAAAATGTTTTTCCATACCTAGTTTTAGTTTACTAAAATAACTCTGATTTGAGCTGCAAGGAAACATGAACAAATGATTGCTGACTGCAGTTCACATATCAGCCATTAATAAGACTTCTTTTTTTTTAATGTAGAACTCCTATAAATCAGAAGTAGAGTTAATTTATCTTTTCCTGTGCTACAGCTAAAACTGTGGTAATGCAGAAAGTGACTTGGCAGCAGCAGACTGACCATCTGGTTTATCTGGGTCACGGTTCAGCACAGCATAGCGTGGCAGGTCAATACCTTCCTCCTGCAGGATGCGATACACCTCTCTCCTGTTAAAAAGAAATGAAGAAAATAAAAGAGTGAGTGACTGTTTCATTGACGAGCCCCACTTTTCTTCACATGCATTTATTTCATTAAATAATGGAAATACATAGTTTCAGTAAAAGGAGGCACCTGTCCTGTATGTAGTACTGCATATTCAGGTCATTGATGAGCAGAGGATTTCTCAGTTTGGCATAGCTCACTGCCTTATCCAGTGGAAATCCTGGTTTGCACATACATGCAAAGAAACTTGAAACAAGCTCTTAGACACACCATAATCTTTAACATCCAATTACAAGTCAGACACTTGGTTCAGTGTATAAATGGTTGGGTACTTGATAAGATGAAATGACGAAACACAACAGAATGTGTAACATTAGCACGAGTGTGCAGATTTCATTAATTTTGATGATGCAGCAGGCCACCTACAGAGCACCTCATTAGAAAATATATTAAACATAATCATTATGTGATGAAGGAGGGCAACAAGAAGAAAAATGTGCCTATTGTCTTTTTGCCTGTGTGTGTGTGTGTGTATATACCCTTAGAATGGAAGGAGATGAGGCAGTCACAAAGAGGCCATTTGTCCACGGGCTCGTTGAGGATAACATCCTCTGGGAAGATGACCACAGTGATGTATTCGAACCTGCAAAGCCTCTCCAAGATCTGGGTCATTGGCTTGGACTTTGACTTCTTCATCATGCAACAGATCCCCACAACAATCTGTCGCTCCGGGGGCTGAATGAGTGAGAGAAGAACACAGCAATTAAAGTTGTGGCTCTGAAATCTCACTGAGTCTTTGCATATGAACTGAAATGAATGTCAGTTCTCTTCTTCTAAAAAACATCCAAAAGTGCATCTGTAAGAAGTATTACCAACTATATGAAGTTTATGTTTTAAAATTTAAACTCAAATGACAACTTTCTAGACTCTGTTAGCCTCGATCTAACTCACTAATCCATGTATTACAAACATTAACATGTTGAGGCTAAACACTAATTGTCTGCATTGGGTTTATAGGAGTCAGGTACATCTCCCATGACATAATATACACAATGTATATTTTACCATCAACAGTTCAAAGTAAGCAAATAATATTAAATTGTAGAATGCAACTTGAAAGGAGAGATGCATTCAATATTTGTATTTAGTAATACTGTAAAAATTACATCCAAAGTCTAAGCCTAAATAAATTTATTTCCACTGCTGGACATTTGACTAATTTCAAAATACAGACACAGAAACAAACAGCTGTTCTCTGCATGCGACTACACATTAAACAAGTGACGCTGGGCACAACAAACCCCTTCCCAGGCTAACATTTTAGCTGAAGTGAACGTAGTCCACCTGACAAAACATGTCACTCTCCAAACATTGAATCACAGAGATAACACATAGGTCTTTTTATCTATATCCATGATTTTCCTTTGACCTTTACCATGAGGTCAAGGTCGCTGAGATTTGAACTCATCCAAGATTTTTAGTCGATGAATCCACAGTGTGAATTTGAACATCCTAGGTGAGGTGGTTCTCAAGTTATTTTCACAAGATTTTCAGAAAACCTTGACCTCTGACCTCAACCTGATTATGCCAAAAAATGTAATTGGGTGATCGAGGGGTCACTACTCACCTTTTGTGCAACTTTGGTATGAATTGGACTGGTAGTTTTGCTGTAATATTGTTAACAAACATACCAAAAACAAAGCCCCGTTTCCCCCTCGAGGCGGGGTAATAAATAAGGAAATGTGTTGTTTATCATTACATCTTTTTAAAAAAAAAAAAAAAAAAGCCATGCTCCCAATACAAGCTCTCTGTAGGTGAGAAATCTCACATCTGACCTGGTACATGCTAACACAGTTTACAAAAATTAGGTTGAGTCACATATTCTGCATAAGCTCATTTCTCAATAACCAGTAAAGTGACAGCATCCAACAGTGGTAAAATGATCGATTTCTGGTCAAAGCACTAATTATATTGGTTTCAAATTGCACACAGACTCTCACCAAAAACATAAAGAACAGAAAGCTGAGAGCTTTCTACTGCCGACTAATCTGTAATAGTCAGCTCTGAAAGAAGAGTCACTCACCGAGTCTGTGTCCTCGTCGTCCTCATACAGCTCCATATCTGTCCTTATGCTATCTTCCAGGACCTCGCTCTCATCGTCCTCGCAGCCCACGAAGAATCTGGGAGCGCCACACCGGCTCTCGCCCGGGCTGTTGGGCTCTGACATCACAGTCCCCCACGGCAACCCTCAGCATCCCACCGCGCCATCGTACACCAACACGCCGCCGGAGCGAGCCGCCGATGGTAGGGCGCGAGGCCTGGGGAGAGGGATGGGACTGCTCTGCCTGGATTATGCAGCAGAGCTGGTAGATGAAGGTGTGTGAGGTAGAGCAACAAGATGAGACTGAATGAAGGGCGCTTCAGCATAAAAGGTTATGTAGGAAATTATGGTCCCGGCCAGTCCTCTGCAATGACGCTGTTACTTAAGCTTTTCATTCTTCATTCAGCAAATTCACATCTTAAGTGACTTGCTTGAGTTTCACAAGAGTCTCCAGCAATGAGCTAAGGCTCCACTTGTGTAATGAAAGTCCGTTCCTCCATTTGTATGCAAAACTGACAGTCCTGCAAAAAACAAAAACAAAACACAATTGTTATTCATGTGATTATGCTTCATGGTGCAGTGCAATATTCCTCTGCATGTTACAAGCATAACATATTATCTGTTATAAATATCAAACTATGTTTAGCTTGTGATTTCATTTCAGTTTAGTGGTGGTAAGTATATGATGTAGTCTTTGTTCCTATATGTCAGTTTGCTCTGTGTATGAATTTTAGAAAATATTTTTTACCCAACACTTAAACAAAAAGGGACTGATAAATGAATTCAAAGACACTGAAATCAATACAAGGAAAAAACCCCCCACTAAAATCTAAACTTCTTCTAAAATTCTTTGCTTGCATAATGGAGTCGTTACAGGAAAAATGAGCTGTACGAGTAATTTTAGTCTTTCAGGTGCACAACAACAACAAAAATAAATTAACATCAAGCCTGACACTGCAAATCTCACCCAATATTAAAACAGAAATAACACTGTAATTAGTTCCAGCTCTTACTCTTAGGTTACACATTTAACTCTGACGCTGCAGTCTGGTGCTGCAAAGCAGCAGGGCCATCAGCTCTGATCTGCATTTCCATTCCCACTAAACATAAACCAGTCATGGAGACGGAAAAGTAAGCGGACCACATCATACTGTAGACAAACCGCAACTACTCATTACTCCCTGGCACACTAGAGGACACAGCTGAACAACAAACCACTTCACCAGCAGGCACAGTCACTCAGACTACGGCTCCAAATGAGAGCATAAACAAATACACAACTGCACAAACGCTTGAGGATTTCAAAGTCGGGGGAACACAAATAAAAAGGGCCAGGCTCTCTCTGCGCAGTATGGTTGTTTATTTTAAGCCTCCAGTGACCTTAAAACTCAGGGAACTTATATAATCACCCCTGGCTTTCATTAATTAACAGAAGGTTCAGGAGAACACTATTAGAATTTCTTTTGGTTCATTCATTTTAAAGGGAATCCACATTTTTATTCTTGGACTCTACTGGAGTAGCTCTGCATGTTCAAATCAATACTTACCTTACTTAGCCCTTCAGTTTTGACATATTGATTACTTGTACATCAAAATACCTTTGATACCTAGGGATCATCTTTGAACACTCTATACATGAAATACTAAGACAGTTATCCACACATTCATCACATGCACACAGCCACACAAAAGAAACACTATTTCAAAGACAGCTTTGCATAACTGTAGCACCGATCAAGCTTGTCTTTTAACAATTAAGCCTTCTAGTGAAATCAAAAGACAGCAACCATTTCCGACTCTTATTTGTAAAAAAAAACTCATCTCTCCACTTAAACATAGTTCTTAAAAAAACATTCAACACTTACATTCATTACATTTGTGTACATACACTTAAGGCAATGGCAGGTCTGCATAAGGGTTTTCTGTTGCGAACTCTGTTGCTATCAAGTATTGAGACTTCATAAATACTGAACTGCTGCCTGGTATGCGCACAGAAATTCATTCCCACTCATTTTGGCTGTTAGTTCATTTAAAATAAACTGTTTTCATACCGAAGTGGATTAGTTTCAGAGCCTGAACATTAACATTAATCTCCTCCATTCTACCTGCTTACTCCAGCTACTAGCAGGGCTGCAATTCCCACTGAGGACACCAAGGTCATCGAGTCACTTTTTAAGTGATTTCGTTTCAGTTTACACTGTACGGTTTAACACAGAGCAGCTGTGAGGTGAAACCATGTTGTCTGAAGCCAGATTTGAAAAACAGTCATTTTGTCATTTTGGACAAGTTATAAATATAACAGCAGCACAGCGGTGTGGTGGTTAGCACAAAGCCCAGGCCTTTCTGTGTGGAGTTTGCATGTTCTCCCCGTGTCATGGGTTTTCTTTCACAGTCCAAAGACATGCAGTTACTGGGGTTAGTAATTACTTTACTTGGGCAATTGGCCATAGGCGTAAGTGTGAATGGTTGTCCATCTCTCTGTGCTAGCCCTGTGACAGGTACCTGTACAGGGTCCCTGCCTCTTGCCCTATGACAGCTGGGATAGGCTCCAGGCCCTCCAGGATAAGAGGATGGATCGAATAATCCTTAATTGATTTCTACAGTCTATAACAGTCATGTTTAACAAACACTCCAAAACCCATGTATGGCATTTCCAATGATATGTAATGGGACCCTGCAACCCTGAACTGGATAAGCACAAAGATGGATATACAGAAACAAAAGTGGGAAAACTAGGAATAACAAAGTAGACATTTTTTTTGTTCCTGCTGTTTCACTTTTTGGCAACAAACTCAATTAATTATACAGGATTCAGGATAATTATAAAGCAGAAGGGGTAACGGTGCAACTAGTTTTAGTAATTTACAGATACAGCAAACGGAGTTCCAATTCTGCGTCGGAGGAGGAAGCTGGCTGAAGTTCAATGAAGTGACTGAGAGAAGACTTCGTGTGCACTAAATTCAGCCTCTCCAGTGTTTTCACAGCCCAAGTTTCCAAATGCTGATTTTCAAAAGCAACACAGCAAAGAGAATACAAGCTTTCATTTCTTCTCTATAAAGGGAACTAATCTCTTCTTGACTCTGTGTTTTCACCTTTTACTATCTTTTAGAGAAAACACAAAAAATTAGAAATATTTTCCTGCTAAGCCTTCCTTCCCTGCATGGGGCAGATGGTTACGTATGGAAGTATGGATGCTTTGAAAGAACTTAACGCTTTACGTATGATCAGAATTACTGCTAAGCAACGCTGATTTGTTTTATCATCAATTTGTTACCCTGGGCTATAGAAAAATAATTTTAAAAATGCCATCAGTATGTTTTTAAACAGATGACAGTCAAAAATGTCTAACTACAGCAAAAATACTGATTCTCAGCTTCTAAAAAGCTAAAATTCTCAATATTTGCTGGCCCCCATCTAGTGAAACATGAGAAGTTGATGCTGTTGTGATATTTTTTTGGGGGGTTTTGGCCATAACTAATGGTCATCTTTTTTAGTTTATAGGCAAACTTAAATGATTTATCCACCATGAGCTAAAGCCCTGACCTAAACATATGAAATTTAATATCACATCAGACATATTAAACAAGGCAAGTACTTAAGTACACTATAGATGTACTTGTATCACTGCTCTGCTCAACTATTTTTTAACGTTTGTTGCAGTTTGTACTCCATTAATTTTCAAGTTTTATTATTCTGCTGACTTAAGTTATCACTATACACTATAAATTGCCCATAGGTGTGAATGTGAGTGTGAGTGGTTGTCTGTGTCTCAGTGTTAGCCCTGCTACAGGCTGGCGACCTGTACAGGGTGTACCCTGGAATAGCCCCCCCCCGCGACCTGAAAAGGATAAGCGGAAGAGGATGGATGGATGGATGGATTTTAAGTATATTTTGACTAATCTGATATACTTTTAGTTAAGCCGAATTTTAAAAGCTGGATTTTTACACTCAGCACAGTAACTTTATACTCCAATGTTGCACCTTTGCTCCTAAATGATCTAAATACTTCATCCACTACTGTGCAAAACTGGTATTTTATACAAAACAATTCTCAGGGTCTTGTACAACACCACTTTTCATGTAGTACCATCTTTGCAAGCGCACAGGACGGATACATATATACAAATACTGAACTACATATTTTAAACCAGTTTCCAAGACTTTATTTTATTTATTTATTTTTTTCATGGCTTTATTTATTGTGGGCTTCACCAAATTGGTTCGTGTCTGTCATTAAAAACAACCCTGGAATCGCCACTGCTTTACTCACACAGTGGTACTGTGTTATTAGCATGGAAAAAGAAGTATTAGCAGTTACAGTACAGTTGGAAGGTGGTCTGACAGGTTTAACTAAATGTATATACCAGCCAAGGTAGAAGTGGGCCAACCTTCGAACAATTTATATTAAGTACTCCTGAGATGTACGTATGTTACTTTAGTTACAGCTACACCGAGGTTAAATACGTCTGTATAGCAAAAGGACATTTTGTCTGAAAACGTAAATGGAGGCTCCTGAAAATAAACACACAGCACAGTGATTCATTGATGATATCTGCATTTAAGCCAAAGAAATAATAAAGCGGGTTCAATACAAAAGCTTCACCCGGTGACGAAACTATCGTTAAGTTCCGTTGATTTAGTCAGTTTTCATTTTGTCATTTAGCTAACGTTAGCTAGCTAATGCTAGCTGGCTTTGGCAATGTAAACAAGTCCCCCGGAGGCCATTCTGTCTAAATCTGAAGCACATACCAACTACCCACGCAACTATCAATGGCAGCGCTTCACATTGTTTTCGTGTCAATCACATTTCCGTTCCTAGAACTTAGTACGAAAATGTAAACTCACGGTATTCCTGGAAGACAAACCCCTGCCATCGGCTCTCTTCCGTCCCTTGACAGTTTGCATGTGAAACCAATCTTTGTATTTGTCTCAGGTTGTCGTAGTCTAATGGGCATCTAAAACAACAAATCAGAAACCAGAACTGTTCAATGAAGGCGTGACACAAAAAATACATGAACCAATGAGAGAAAGTCCCTAAAGAGGATCATTACCGACCTCTAGCGTTCGGTAAAAGTAGAAAACAGTCGATTGTAGTCTTGGGGCACGTTCGAGTACTCCAGAAAATTACTACAAAATGCGCATCTAATATCACCCCCCAACGTGTTCATACACATGTAAACCTTTATGTGAGAGTATGTATGTGTGTGTCAGGCTATATAAACCGCAGGTCTGAACTGGGGAAAATATATATATATATATATATATATATATATATATATATATATATATATATATATATATATATATATATATATATATATATATACTGCTCAAAAAAATAAAGGGAACACTCAGATAACACATCCTAGATCTGAATGAATGAAATATTCTCACTGAATACTTTGTTCTGAACAAAGTTGAATGTGCTGACAACGAAATCACACAAAAATCATCAATGGAAATCAAATTTATTAACCGATGGAGGCCTGGATTTGGAGTCACACACAAAATTAAAGTAGAAAAACACACTACAGGTGTAACCAGGCTCAATTACGCTGTAACTGGGCGGTCCAAATAACCTCTTCGACTCTGCATTGTGTGATAATGAGAAACGAAGGCTTGCTGATCTTTAAGATGAGACCCGTTTTATTATCTTAATGAGAACAAAGTATACTGGTCAGGCAGGTTGGCTCAGTACAGGGCAGCTCAAGCACAGCACACTCAGGCTGGTCTCTCATGGTCTGGCCATATTACAATATTGCCAGTAGCATTTTATCCATAAATACAATATAAAAATTATGTGCCTGAATAAGAACAAAGTATACTGGTCAGGCAGGATGGCTCAGTACAGGGCAGCTCAAGCACAGCACACTACAAAAGAATGGTACATTGTAAAGACACAGAAGTTCGCTAGCTAGCCTAGCCAATGCATCATGCAATTAAATGATTGTTATAGCAGTCCACAACTGCAATATTCCACTTAAGGTATTCCATTAGCTATGGCATGCATTGACACTTGTCCCACCCTCCTCAGTGTCATGGACATGACATAGTTTTACAATGGATATCATACTGAAATACAGCTTTATCTATCCATGAAGCCAGATCACCACATCAATTAGTTAAACTGCAGGAATGTCTTAAAGACATAAAGGCCTGGATGACCTCTAATTTCCTGCTTCTAAATTCAGATAAAGCTGAAGTTCTTGTGTTCGGCCCCACAAATCTTAGAAATATGGTGTTTAACCAACCTTACTCTGGATGGCATTACCTTGGCCTCCAGTAACGCTGTGAGAAATCTTAGTCATTTTTGAGCAGGATATGTCCTTCAATGTGCATATTAAGCAACTATGTAGGACTGCTTAGTTGTGTTTGTGCAGTATTTCTGAAATTAGAAACATCCTGTCTCAGAGTGAGGCCGAAAAGTTAATTCATGACTTTTTTTTACTTCTAGGCTCGACTATTTTAATTCAATATTATCAGGCTGTCCTATTTTGTTGATTTTGACTGTTGGGTGTTCTGTGTAATTACTGTAGGGTCTTTACCTTAAAATATAAAGTGCCATGAGGTGACTGTTTGTTGTGATTTGGTGCTGTATAAATAAAATTTAATTGAAAATACATTGTTTTTCAGTGGGCTTATGTACATGAGGCTGAAACAGCAATGCATCCTAAAAAATTAATAATCAACTTTAACCCTCCAGCATTAATAACAGTTAGGTTCACGGGACAATGAAGTGGTATGAAGGGGGCCCCAAATCAAATTTGGCTTAGGGCCCCTTCAAGGCTTGGGCCGGCTCTGCATATTTCTAACAAGAGTATTGTCCAAGTATATTGTAAGATGCTTGCAAAGTAACCCAAAATGTTAAAAACAAACAAAAAATCACAGCAAATAGTAATTACTGAGAATGTTCTCTAAGAAATATAGTTGCAAATGATCTACAGAAATCAGTGTCAGTTATATGTAGATGTTTATTATTTTGTATATGTTGCCCATCTGGTAATTTTGCACCTGGGACAAATCAAAAACAAATTTTCTGAAAAATGAATTGGAACAAGACCTGGAGAAAAAATCCCAAGAGAGACGTGGGATGGATGATGTGTGGATAACACATCGCTCTACAACACAATCGCTGAAAGGGAGAGACTTTGGTTGGGTTGTGTCCAAAAGACCAACACCTGTTGTTTAAGATGAAAACAAACAAACTTCCTCTCCTGGCACTCTGTCACATACTTTCTCTTGCTCCACAAAAACACAGTGCAACTTCAACCTCATTTCTCTTAACCACTTGTTCGATTCAGGGAACTGGAGCCTGTGCCGGGTATCGGGCAAAAGACAGAAGACTTTTATTTTGAAAAGCTGATCCCTAAACTAAACCCAAAAATAGATTTCTTTTGAGGTTTCTGTGTTCTCTTTCCCCCCTTAAGTCAGTATCTGCCGTACGATTATGGTATCATAAATGTGTATTTATGTGGCAACAGGTAGCCTGGTAATTAGTGAATTAATTATTTGAGGTATTAATATTGTGCTGTGGGGCTTTAGGATATTTACAGAATACACAGAGGTCTGTACCTCTGGGCTGCTTAAGGGGCCACTTTATTGAAATGACCAAAGCTGCATATGTAGCAGATGCTGTCTGGCTTCAGATATATATATATATATATATATATATCATTCCCCTCCACAGCCCAGTGTTTCAATGAAATCTTGTAAGCCATTGTTTTACTGCTCATACTTACATCTACAATAAGAGAATGGAGATGAGCAGCAGCCATTTTTATGCATCTTTTCACAGTAGTTACCAAAGTACAGCTGTAACCTACACTTTATTTATTCATACAATAAATATATTGATTTATGAAATAAATATACTGATTAAGAGATATTTTGCTTTTTAAGAACTATAAAAGATAAGTTTGGTCAATTAGCACATTTTTAGTTCAGTTGGTAATGGAGTAGCGCTTACTTAACAAGCTGAGTTAAATAAATCAGTGGTGAATGATTGCTTAAACTAAGTATCTTTAGTTACTGAAACTCTGTTATTAGTGCATTCAACTTCGATCTTTCATTTCATTCCAAAAGGGCCTCAAGTACATTGAACATAGTCCACTGAATTTATTCAACTAATGCTTCATTACTTAAACATTTAAGGCAACAAGTTACCTTGGTTTTTTTTAAGTAGATTCATCCAGCTTACACCTGAAAGTCTGTTTGTACTGAAGTGTAAACGCTGAGCTAAAACCTGTTCTGTTTCCTTTGAAGGCTCTGGGAGTATAAATTGGAGGATTTTGAGAACAAAGAGGCCAGACCTCTTCTCAAACCTGAAAGACCTGAAAGCTGATGAGACTTGTAGTCAATTGTAGATTTTTTATCGTTATGTTCACAAAACCTGAAAAGAAAAATACACTTTGTGTTTTTGTTCCAGGTGTGGGCAGTAAACGTCAATAATAAAATGAGGGACGTTGAGTTCCAAGCCCGGATGCTCCTCAAATTTCCAGAGGCCAAACCTCCTGAATTTCAGTGAGTCACATTTGACAAACAGTTCAACTACCGTGTTTCACTATTTCTGGGTTTAAAACAACACATATAACCTTAATCTACAGAACACCTTTACTCTTCAGCATGGTCAAAAACTACATTGATTTTTAAAGTCATTCATAAAATTTGCTGGTAGCTATGGCAATGATTACTATAACTGCCCCTGGGGTCAATGAATGGAGAGTCTCAACCGGTGCTTAATTCTTTATTTCTGCTCCAACATCTTTGTTGTACACCGTGAAAACTTTTAAATAAAAATACAAAGGGAAAGGGAATTACAAACTCAATACATTATAAAGAAATAAACAAAATACTCAAGTAAACAAAACTTAATACAGCAAAACAAAATATCACAAATACACATCAATAACATTGAACCCAGAAGCCCAAAACAAACCCACACATTGTTATAAAGTGATTGCACCTTGTTCCACTACCCAAAGGGTGCTATTAAATGAGCCATGTCAGCTGCTGGAACTGTGCATCTCCTTAAACGCAAACAGTGAGAATGAGAATCCTTTAGCGAATACACAGGAACAAAAGGAAGAACAAATCCCGACAGGCAAACTTACCCAAATGTCTAAAAGCAGGAGCCTGAGACAAACCCGACACCACACCAGGCAAACAAATGAGGTAGAGCTACTAATTGAAGGCAGGTGAGGGTTATAAGACCTGACGACTTCTTCATCACAGCCCTTACCTAACCCCAGCAGACACTCCGCCCCCTGGCGGCCACTCTGAAACAATTCGGTGTCAGTTACAATTACCATCAAATTCTTTAAACATAGTGGGGTTTTTTGTTTTGTTTTGTTTTAAACTTCATAATTCAGTGGCTGACAATTAGAATCTAAAAGTCCTTTAAGAAACAATGTTTCTATCCAGCCCAGTTTAGAAAATTAAGTGACCTGTTCTTGTAACTGATTGCCCCCCCAGTGGTTACAGTTGTTACAGAAACAGGCTGGAACTACAACGGTGTGCAGGTGTAACCCAGCAGTAGTTTAGCTGCAGTGCTGTAAGAGTTTATTTGTCATAATGGTATGCATGCAAAGTACACTGCTAAAAAAAATAAAGGGAGCACTTAAACAACACAACATAACTCCAAGTAAATCAAACTTCTGTGAAATCAAACTGTCCACTTAGGAAGCAACACTGATTGACAATCAATTTCACATGCTGTTGTGCAAATGGAATAGACATCAGGTGGAAATTATTGGCAATTAGCAAGACACACTCAGTAAAGGAGTGGTTCTGCAGGTGGGGACCACAGACCACTTCTCAGTACCTATGCTTTCTGGCTGATCTTTTGGTCACTTTTGAATGTTGGTGGTGCTTTCACACTTGTGGTAGCATGAGACGGACTCTACAACCCACACAAGTGTCTCAGGTAGTGCAGTTCATCCAGGATGGCACATCAATGCGAGCTGTGGCAAGAAGGTTTGCTGTGTCTGTCAGCGTAGTGTCCAGAGGCTGGAGGAGCTACCAGAAGACAGGCCAGTACACCAGGAGACGTGGAGGACGCCGTAGGAGGGCAACAACCCAGCAGCAGGACAGCTACCTCTGCCTTTGTGCAAGGAGGAACAGGAGGAGCACTGCCAGAGCCCTGCAAAATGACCTCCAGCAGGCCACAGATGTGCATGTGTCTGCACAAACGGTTAGAAACCAACTCCATGAGGATGGTATGAGGGCCTGACGTCCACAGATGGGGGTTGTACTCACAGCCCACCACCGTGCAGGACACTTGGCATTTGCCAGAGAACACCAGGATTGGCAAATTCACCACTGGCGCCCTGTGCTCTTCACAGATGAAAGCAGGTTCACACTGAGTACATGTGATAGACGTGACAGAGTCTGGAGACGCCGTGGAGAGCGATCTGCTGCCTGCAACATCCTTCAGCATGACCGGTTTGGCAGTGGGTCAGTAATGGTGTGGGGTGGCATTTCTTTGGAGGGCCGCACAGCCCTCCATGTGCTCGCCACAGGTAGCATGACTGCCATTAGGTACCGAGATGAGATCCTCAGACCCCTTGTGAGACCATATGTTGGTGCGGTTGGCCCTGGGTTCCTCCTAATGCAGGACAATGCTAGACCTCATGTGGCTGGAGTGTGTCAGCAGTTCCTGCAAGATGAAAGCATTGAAGCTATGGACTGGCCCGCCCGTTCCCCAGTCCTGAATCCGATTGAGCACATCTGGGACATCACGTCTCTCTCCATCCACCAACGTCACGTTGCCCCACAGACTGTCCAGGAGTTGGCGGATACTTTAGTCCAGGTCTGGGAGGAGATCTCTCAGGAGACCATCCGCCACCTCATCAGGAGCATGCCCAGGCATTGTAGGGAGGTCGTACAGGCACGTGGAGGCCACACACAATACTGAGCCTCATTTGACTTGTTTTAAGGACATTACATCAAAGTTGGATCAGCCTGTAGTGTGTTTTTCCACTTTAATTTGTGTGTGACTCCAAATCCAGGCCTCCATTGGTTAATAAATTTGATTTCCATTGAGGATTTCTGTGTGATTTTGTTGTCAGCACATTCAACTTTGTACAGAACAAAGTATTCAATGAGAATATTTCATTCATTCAGATCTAGGATGTGTTATTTGAGTGTTCCCTTTATATTTTAAGCGGTGTATGTTAAGATCATCTTGTGGGAAGGATGATTTAGTTTTACGACTGTTTTACGACAGTCAACTTGGAAGTTAATCGTGGTGGGAGGGGCTAAGAGCTCACTTGGTCTGTGAGTCACACAGAACGAACTTGTGTGAGCAGTCATAGTGTTTTATATGCAACAGCCCTAAAGTTTGTGTTAGTCATTCTGCTAGTGTGGAGATGTTCGTTTTGGGGTTCCGAGCGAGACTGCCTTCGTGATCGTGGGGATATGTTACATGTCTCATAGTTCAGCACACGTTGTGTTAACGAGAGTGTCGTAATTAAATATACGATCTGGTTTTTTTTTTCTTTTTTTTCTTTTGTTTATTTGCTCTAAAGTAAGTTGTATACATTTTGATTTTAGTTATACCTGCTTAGCTGTGAATTTTTGTTATGGTTATAGTTAAGTTTCCTTTTAAATCATACATGCACGACAGATGTGTGTAAAGGGAACGATGATATCCTACAATTCATGATGCATGCTCCAGTCCAAAACAAAGGATTTTGGTATTGGACAAGGGTGGTACATTGCCATCAACCCTAAATGAATTCCATTCTGTTGTTATAGATGTGATTTCAGCTTTCATTCTTTAATAAGCTGACACATTGGTTATACAGGCACGTCGTTAGCCATGCTTTTTAAAAGAATTGTTTATTAAAGGGTAATCGTATTCAGGCGTCAGTTTGTCCCAGAGCCAAGTCACATCTGAAACACTCCTGTCTCTGTTGGACCAACCCATCCTAATCATAATGTAACCTAAGATTTTAATGTGTTCAAATACATAATTGGTTGACTCTGTGTGCAAAAGAAGTTGATAAATAATGTGTTAAATACCTAATCATCACATCAAAGCAAAGGGGAAAAGTAGACATCCACATATAGCTGTTTTAGATGGCATATGATTGCCTTTATTATTATACATAATATTATTATCATATTATCACCCTACCTCCTTAGCCTGTATTCTCAAGGATGAAGAAACAGGTTTGGGGATGATAGGGTAAGAGAAAAGAGAGTAAAGGACAGATAGAAGGGCAAAAGCGGTGAAAAGAAAGGGATGGAAAAGAGGAAAGTGATAGAGAAGAGAAACCCCCAACATTCAAGCACTAGGCAACAGTGGGGAGGAAAAACTCCCTTTAGACAGGAGGAAAACTCTGGCAGAGACCAGGTTCAGGGAGGGCCAATCATCTGCCGAGCAGATTTGGGGGTTTGAAAGGTAAAGAAAAAGAAAGGAGATAGAAGAAGGGAGGGGAGGAAGAAGAAAGGGATGATGGGATTTAAGATGGAGGAAGACGAGACTAGTTTTGTCCAGGTAGAACTGACGAAGCAGCAGAGTTAAAAACGGAAAAGCACGATTTTGTCTATGTGGATCTGAAGAAGCAGTAGAGTTATTCCAGCAAAACCTGAAGTGCTTTTTTTTTTCAGGTAGCGTTCTTGCAGATCCTTACGCTGTAATATAAGGTTTTTCAGATCACTGATATTTTCTGTATTCTGCTCCTCAAGTTTCTTGCACTTTTTCTCAAGTTCTTCTAATTCTTGGTGCTTTTCTGCACGCTTTTCATTCAGCTTTCTATATTTCTCTTCCTGTACTTTCTGTGCCTTGAGCATGTCTTTATTGCTTTGCTGCAGTTTGCCATGCATGTCTTGTAACTCTTGATTTCTCCTCTGCACTTCTTGAAGCATACACTGCATGTCTTTGTGTTTTCGCCTGTTGTTGCAGCTCCTCGTGCATTTCAGGGTTTCTGCGCTGAACATTGTTATAGAGATTTTGCAGTTCTGCACTTTATTTCAGCATTTCTTGGATCTTGCACTGCATCTCTCCACATTCTTTCTCCAAATCTTTCTCGTCTTCCTCCATTTTATTGCACTTGTCAGTGAGTGTGTGATAAAATACTTTCAGTTCTATCTTTTCTCTCTCAAAGACTTGGATAATATTTCTTTTAGTTGTTCCTTCATGTCCAGCATTTCTTCATGTTTCTGCAGGGCTTCATCAGGTATCGCTTGCAAGCCTTCATTTTTTTTCTCGGTGTCATGAAGTGTGCACTGCACCTCTCTTTGTGTTGCTTCCAGTTCATGGAGCTTGCATTGCACTTCTGTCTGTTTAGCTTCAAGTTCATTCTTTTCTATAAGCATTTCTTCAAATTCACCTCCACCCTCTACTCCGCTGTGGGCCCGGAGCGGAGCCGCTGTCTGTGGGTGGGCCGGGTCCTGTCCGGAGGGCCAGAACTGAGGAACAGCCTGGGTGGATCGGCTGACTTGAAGGCAGGTCCGCCCGAAATGCTTTGCTATCTGGGGAGGTAATAGTGCATTCTCTATTTAATGAAGCCATTGACATGTGGTCCCTGGGCCTGATAGCTGCAGAGCTGGCCATAGGGCTGTCACTCTACCCTGGTGAAACAGAGTTTGATGTTCTCAGATTTATAATAGACACTCAGGGCCAGCCACCAGACTGTGTCCTAGACTGTGGAATTTGTACAAATTATTACTTTGTACAAGAAAACTGCAGCAATCAGTGCTGGAGATTTAAGTCTGTAGAACAATTTTGACATGAGACAGGATACGAAGTGCAAGAAACATGACATTTTGTGCTTCTGCATCTTGAGGAATTAATGAAAATCAGAACGGTACACCGTATTGGTCAGGATTTGTTGGTGAGCCTGATTAAACAGATGCTACACTTAGATTCCAAGCAGCGCATCACACCCTCAGGGGCTCTCAAACTTCCCTTCTTTGACTCCAACCTCTGACAGAATTTCCTCCAGAGATCTTTGCATTAAAATAGAGAACACAGAAGGCCAAAGCCTCATTCTCTGTCAGCAGCCTTCCCAATGGCAATCAAAAAGGCCACACAGCATTGACTGCAGTGTCTAAAACCCAGCTGCATATCCAAATTCTACACTGAGCAGCAACAATGAAGAGTTTGACATTAAATTTGTAACCACAAATCAGAGCTGGCAGTTTAGCAGGGAAAGGTGCACTCCTTCCACTCCTGCTTCTGCTAGCCTATTCCACTCCAATCAGATTTGCTCAATTTGTCCACACTGGAAAAACCAATACTCATTTAGTTATGATTACACCAGCCCATTAAGTTGCTCATTTCGGCTTTTTTTTTCCTCTTTCATTTTCATTTTCCCCTCACCCAACAGATGCATGGCAGATGGCCATCCCTCTCTGAGCCTGGTTCTGCTGGAGGTTTCTTCCTGTCAACAGGGAGTTTTTCCTCTCCACTGTTGTCAAGTGCTTGCTCACAGTGAATCGTCTGATTCTTTGGGTGGGGGTTCTTGTGGAAATTGAAAGAAAAAGAAAGAAAAAGCCTATTAAACAACAGATATAATCTTGACCTCGAACAAGTACCCATCATATTCAAGCATCACTGAGGCGCAACAATTCTTTAAAAAAGGAAAATGGGCTAAACTAAAAAATTTACCTTAAATTTGGGTTTTTCTATCCGGGTGGTCAATACTTAAAATTGTGTTACTGTTTTAACATACTGTTGTAACTGTTTTAAGTCATATTAAATAAATTAAAAAAATAAAAAAATCAACTAACATTAAGTGTTGTTTTGTAATTCTTGTATTACATTGTACAATTACCTGACCTCAGGAAACTCAACTGTCACTTCTCCAATTAGACAATATTTAGTACACAAAACATCTTTTAGGGTCATCCACATTTCACATTCTGCACACAGATGTCAAAAATGAAATACAATACAATGAAATACAATACAATGAAATACAAATAAAACTGAAATACAAGACATTTCACTGTCTGGCCAGATAAAATGAGGAATAGAAGCGGGTTTGACCTTTGACCTGGGGGTCGAGCAATCCTTGGAGTGCAAGCTACTGGCAGGATTAATATCATGCATGTCCATGTTTAAATTTAAATAACTTTATTAATAAAAAAAATAATACAAATATGTGCATGTGTATGAATATGTAAAGAAGTATAAGTAATCATCATACTATAATGATAGTGTATGTATGTTTGTATATTCCCTATCTGTGTTGGGGTAGTAATTTTTGGGGTTTCCTTTAGCCAAAATGAAGTGGATTCAACCCTGATAAAACTTGATTAAAACTAAAGTTTCCAAAAAATCACTGGGATGAGCAGGAGCCAATGAAAGGCCATATGATAGACATACTGGTTACACAAAACACAGACAACAAAAATCACTGAGCATTTGCCATGGCACACAAACAAAGATTCACACACATACAAACAAAGTGTCATGTACCGCTGTGGCAGGCAAGGCGGAGGACCCCAAAACAGGACAATCAAGGCAAAGCTTTGCCTGGATTTAGCTTTATTTACAGAAGGAAACCAGATGAGTTGGGCGGGAGCCAGCAGCACAAACTTAACTCTTAACAAAACATGACGTGACGTGACGTGACGTGACGTGACGTGACGTGACGTGACGTGACGTGACGTGACGTGACGTGACGTGACATGACACATCAGGCACACACGCATAAGCATTGATGACAACCTGACAAGGAACTAACAAGAATACAGACAATATATACACACACTTGGTAATGATGGGAGTGACAACAGATGAGGAGCACAGCTGAACATAATACACAGACGAGACGAGTGGAGGCAAAACTAAACACAAGCACACAGGACAAGAGACTATCAAAATAAAAACAGGAAGTAACCAAACCTAGTAATGCAGATTTAACACACAGGGACGCTGGCATACAGAGAGAACCTAAACAGAAACCTAAAAACACACAGGGACACACCAGGAACACAAGCCACTAGAAATCCAAACATAACCAAAACCCACAACAAAAGAAACCCACAAAACAAAGCAAAACGCTGGGTCATAAGGACCGAGGACATGACACAAAGACCAGGACACAGACAATAACATAAATAAGACAAGGATACAGTATCTTTGTCTTATTTATGTTATTGTCTAAGGATATAAATATATATAATAAGGTTATATCAAAATAACCCTTCTATGTCCTTCTTTAAAAAGAAATCATTTTATGTTGCATTCCTGAGAGATTTATTTATAACAGTCGTTGCACTTGCTCACTTTAAAAACATAAAAAATAAAACAGGGCGGCAAAAAAGGCAAATTTTACATCAAAATCATTGAACAAAGATGGTGAGCAGGCCAAAATTCCTAAAATGCCCCCCCAAAAAAATATTAGAGGTGTGAAAGCAGAGGAGATGAATATTTTTTAAATTTCAACACAAACGGTTGTGTTTAAACACCACAAAGCTTGTAGTTAGTCCGTCTGATAAGCCTGAAATTTTGTGTGATGTTTATTGTGGTATTTCATTTTTGAGGGAGTGATTCTTTTGAGCATGAGTAACAAACTGCATGTGTGTGCCACATTCTCCATTGCCAGGCCCACAGTTACAGTCTTTTTTTTTTAATTTGTGGGAAATCTCTGAAGAACTGTTAAAAACATTTCTTTGCTGCTGTAAATGATTAGAAATGTAAATATGATATGAGTGATGTTTTTATCTCAATGGAAAACATCACTGATTGAATACACTTGTCTTGTGAAGAGTCATCGTTTCTTTTTTAAGTGAGCAAGTGGAATGAATACTATTCAATTCAATTCAATTTTATTTATATAGCGCCAAATCACAATAAACAGTCGCCTCAAGGCGCTTTGTATTGTGGGTAAAGACCCTACAATAACACAGAGAAAACCCAACAGTCAAAACGACTCCCTATGAGCAAGCACTTGGCGATGGTGGGAAGGAAAAACTCCCTTTTAACAGGAAGAAACCTCCAGCAGAACCAGGCTCAGGGAGGGGCAGTCATCTGCTGTGACCAGTTGGGGCTGAGGGGAGAGGGACAGGACAAAAGACATGCTGTGGAAGAGAGCCAGAGATTATTAATATTGATTAAATACAGAGTGAAGTATAAACAAGTAAATACGGTGAATGAGAAGAAACAGTGCATTATGGGACCCCCCCCCCAGCAGCCTAGGCCTATAGCAGAATAATTAAGTGGTGGTTCAGGGTCATCTGATCCAGCCCTAACTATAAGCTTGATCAAAAAGGAAAGTTTTAAGCCTAATCTTAAAAATAGAGAGGGTGTCTGTCTCCCGAATCCACCATCATTAAGTCTTGCAGGGATGCAGCATAAATTTATTTTTTTGACCTCATCTGTTCAAAACAACAGAAGCACTGACACTAGCGCACAAGTGGAGAACCTATTTATCCATATCTGACAGTTGGATTGTTTCTTTGTAATCTTGTGAGCTGGACCACGTGTCTGGCTGGGTTAGCGATGACTTAACTAGCCACTTGCACCAGAGCTTTTTAAAATTTGTCCCTTTCATATTGATTTTGTTTTTCAATAATAGTTTTGATATTCTAATGTGCTTCTTATGACCTAAACATGACATCGCTTGTAGGGTTCAGTGTCTTGCTCTAGAATGGTAACGTGCTAACAAACTCACCTTATAGCTTGTCAGCTACTGAATTAACAAGAACTAGACCTTCCAGGAAGGTTTTCCACAAAGTTTAGGAGTGTGTGGTTGGGAATCTTTGACCATTCTTTCAGGAACGCATTTATTAGGTCCACCACCATGCTTGACAGTTGGTAAGAAGTGTTGGTGCTGATATGCAGTGTTTGATTCTCTCCATAAATGGCACTGTGCATTATGATCAAACATCTTCACCTTGGTCCTTTTTTTTTTTTAAACCTTTGTTTTACCAGGTAAAATGTTTCAGAAGTCTTGTGGTTTGTTGAGATGCAGCTTTGCAAACCTAAGCTGTGGTACCACATTCTTTTATCAAGAAGAGGCTTTCTGTTGGCTATCCTTTGAAACAATACATACTCATTCAGTCTGTTTCTAATTGTACTGTCACGAACTTTAACATTTAACACTAACTGAGGTGTGTAAACTCTGAGATGTTTTTTTAAGACGTCCAGTCCTGGGAAGCTTGCAGCAGCTCTCTTGAATATGTTCCACCTGTGTCTGTTCTTTCTCACTGTAGAATGATGCACTTCAAATTGTTTCAAATGGCTTTTATAACCTTTCCCACATTGACGGGCAGTAACAATTGTTTCTTTAAGCTCACTTTGTTAACACATCTGCAGAGCAGCAAACTGCAGAAACTTCTACTTTTGTAGAGGTGCTCACAATGATGATCACTTAATCAAGTGCATTTATTAGCAGCACCTGGCTGCTACTTAAAGTACAGACTTTTGAATTCAGAGGGGTTTAAAAAAACTGTTCAGGAATTATAAAGCCAACTTTCAGAGGCTCAGCATTTTTAAAAGGTGACCCTGCACTCTTGGAACAAAATCTCCTTCCCGCTGCTGCTGCTGATGGACGGACCAAATGTTATGTCAGTGTTTCTCTGACCACTGTGTGCAAGTAACCCCAGGCTACCTGGTTACATGCTTGTGTGAAGACCAAGTGGGCGGCTGCAGAGGACTGCTATGAAAAGAGCATTTTATTAACAACAGGCTCAACAGTGTGTTAACAAGACTCTTCTGTAAGGGAGCTGAACATGCAGAGGTGTGGGGGTGCACACATGCACAAATATTGTTGGTATAAAATAAAACTTCCCTTTACCTCTAGTTTATAGAGTATAGTGGGGTATGAGGTGAAGAGGCAGCTTTTGTCACACATTCAGTCAAATGAATCTAAATGATCTGTGTATTCTCTTTCCCTACTACCAGCTCCTGCCACAAAGACCCTCTGTGAGGAGGCCTCTGCTGCCCTCGACCCTCATATGGCTTCCATTTGCTGAAGTCAGGGGTTTTACACTCTCTATGACTTTCAGCACTAGGTCAGAGCACGACAAGAGGTTTCATTATGAATGCAGATTCAGCACCCTGGAGTCCAGTGGCACACTGGAGCCCAGGGTGCTGCTGCTGCTGGATTTCAAGTTTTTGTTAGAAAAACACAATTAGACTTTCCTTCCTTTGACTCAGTGATCATAGCACAAGTTGTCCTTTAATGTGCTGAACTGATGACTGTAACAGTCAACTTTAGTTTCACTGATCACTGGGAGCATTTTCATATTAAATTTTACTTTCTGTATTGTTCTTACTGTAATTAAATCCCTTGAAATGACCAAAAAACAACTATTTGTGTATCTGACACCTCATCAAACTCTAATGATTGTAGCATATGCATGAATGTAGCATGTATGTATACTCCCTATCTCCTCCTAAACATTGTTTTTTTCAATTTTGCTGAATACAACACAAAAGTATGCTTAAAATCTTGTGCAGCACCACTTCTCACCTGATAAACCTCTAACAGCACACAGGGCTGCACATGTGCCTGAAAATCATGCCTGATTTGACAGATTTTTATTTCTGATTAAATTAAATATTTGGCTTTATGTTGAGCCCAATCTACCCTGTTTGTAGCCTCCCCCTGTGCCGCCTTATTTAAAAAAGAATCCTTGACTTGTTCCTGGTTCTGGGTAAAACAAAGGCAGATCTTTTGACACAGACCTTAGGGAAGATTCACAGTTCAGGGAGTTTGATAGATATAGCAATTTAGGCACAAGACAATTGCATTAGATCCTAGTGTAGCAGTAAAGAATAATATCAGGAGACTGATAAGGAAGTTTGAGTTAAGGAAAGTCATCACAAAATGCACAACTTTCCCAAGGAACGTTGGCATGTTGAACATACGGATAACAGCTAAGAGATTATTGTGATGGCTGTAAATAAATACACTTCTCAAAAAAATAAAGGGAACACCTAAACAACACAATATAACTCCAAGTAAATCAAACTTCTGTGAAATCAAACTGTCCACTTAGGAAGCAACACTGATTTACAATCAATTTCACAACAGGTGGAAATTACTGGCAATTAGCAAGACACACTCAATAAAGGAGTGGTTCTGCAGGTGGGGACCACAGACCACTTCTC
>JAMQGT020011973.1:0-219660 GCA_024447675.2 Pterophyllum scalare
CAGTCAGAAGGTTGGTCCACCAGGTGAGAGGAGGATTAGTGGGACTGAGCTGAGCGAATGGTGTACTTAGTGAGAGTATATAGCAAACAGAGAGTGATTAAAAGAGTGATTCTGGCTGGGGAAGGCAGATGAGTCCTTAGTGAAGGACCCAAAGCCCCCTCGTCCAGGTTGGGTTAGTGCTTTCCAGGAGGGCAGGCAGGAGGACTGGAGATCCAGGTGGGTGTTCCAGAGGAGAGAAATGGAGCTGTGGTTGGAGGTTTGGAGCTGAGGTGAGTAGTCCATTTACAGGCTTCTGCTGGAAACATGAAAACACAAGAGTAAGACCAATGCAGGAGAAACATCTGGAAGTCAGTTTACCACTCAGTTAGAGCTGACTATCTGGTGAAGACAGACTCTGCCTAGGTTCTTGGTGGAAAATCAATCATCCACACCTGGGAAGACTCAGAAGAAGAAAACACAGCAGCAGCCAACAGACCAATACTGTGTTGGCACATGGCATTGAAAAGGATAATAATGAAGGAAACAGATCCTTAAACATAGTTACAGCACTTTCAGAAACACTCCTACTGTAATCAAACTTATTCCCACTGCCTGTTTAATCCGTTAAAGTAAATGTAAACATTATTAGCAATTGATCAGACAAGAGGGGGCTTTCTTTCTTCACTTTCTATGCCATAATGTCAGGACAACATCCAAAGTGTGGTTAAAGTAGTGGGTGGACTCATTTACATTTTGGCTGATAAAGGTCTAAATCATAAATTCAAAAACAGTCCCGGACACTATGCAACACATTTCTACACAAGCTGACATAAATATATATATATATATATATATATATATATATATAAATATCAGTTATTTTAGTAATGGAGTATTCTAAGAAATACTTTTGTCTTATTAACAGTTCATCTGCACATTGATTTACTGCTGATTTTTCTCTGTGTGAAACAAACAGCGGTGGATGGAGCAGCTACAAGGTTCTCTTTTCCTTTTGTTGCTGATCAGGTGGTTGATGAAGGACCGCCAGCTGTTTCCCAGTAAAGGTGGTTACAGGCAGGGGCGCAGCTATATACTTTGTGAGGTGTATGCAGACACATTTTTAGCCCCCCCCAACCCACGCGCGCACACACACACACACACACACACACACACACACACACACACACACACACAATGCACCTTCTCAAGATTTACTGTGTTCATGTGTGCAGATGTCACTTATTCATGGACTTGTAAAATTTAAGGCTTCTATTACAGGTTTTTATTTTCCATCCATCCATCCATCCATCCATTTTCTTCCGTTTATCCGTTGGGTCGTGGGGGCAGCAGCCTAAAACCCTACATAGGCGATTATTTTATGTCACATATTACAGCAGATGATCAGCTCAATCACAAACAAAAGAAAATGTATAACAACAATTCAAATGAAAACAGTCGCGATTGAGCGCATTTCAAAAGTGCGCTGGAGCGCCTTTTGTGTGTGCATTTGTGTGGGGGGGGGCAGGAGGAGGGGAGGTGAAGGAGCACGGGGCGCCTAATCAGTGCCGTTCCTCTGTTATTGATCATATCATATGCACAGCTGTTAAATACAGAAAATGCAGACTAGAGAAATAATTTCCCCGCATCTCACTTTAACAGTTAACTATTTCAGCATACTCTGATGCTTTTTGGCTCCCTGTTTTGCTTTTTCCCTATTTATTTAAACAGTAGTTTGAGCAAATCAAGTTCAGTTCAGGTACTTTCTTGAGAATTTCAGCTGTTTTGCAGTTCATTTCCTTTTTCTTTAAATTATTTTTTTGCCTTTTCAAGCCAGTTAAGCTCTTTCAGCAAATTAAGTTTCAGCTATTTTTAGCATTTCTAGGCATTTCAGCTCCAATCTTTCAGCGTTCAGCATTCACATCACATTTTCTGCAGGATATGCTTTTTCTAGTGACATTGTGAATTTCTTCACTAATACAGTTTTAACCATTAGAGAAAAAATTACTCATACCCATCTCAACGACATGTTTATAACGTTATAAACAAGCCATATTCATGGCCTAGGCTAATGTTTTTTAACCTTTTGTGTGCTCCGGCACCTGTTTGGCCCATTCTTAAATGCAGGGCTGTAAAGTGCCAGAGCACACTGTGTCATCAGTGAGGCACACGTGAGAGGTATCACTTTTATTTATTTCTGTTGGTTGTTATTATTTTTATTGATATTTTTTATTTATTAGATGTTGTTTTTGTTGGCAACTGAATAGGCATATTTTAATAGCTGTTTTTTACTTACGGTTGATATTACAAAGTGAATAATTTGTTTATTACATTATTTGTGAGGGTCCTTTAATGTCACTTTGTTTAATTAAAGAACCAGTTCTATTGCCAGTCAACCTACATAAATGCATTTCTGACCAGTATTAAATATTTTCGACCAATAAAACATATCAAACTTTGCACATGTGTGTACTACTAAATTATTTTTGTGCTACTGAAATATTTCACTTGCTAGTACTAGTGTGGCCACCTGATAAAGCAAGCATCCAGCCCTGGAATGACATGGTCATTATGTTTGATAAAAGACTCAAGCTTTGTTTGGTGGCTTGTCCACGTCTTATGTTAATAAAACATGTACATAAGTAAATTATACATGCAATAATATAGGTGTACACAACACTTTTTCCAAGAAACATTTGAAAAAGAAGAAAGTAAATGATCAAATAATCTTTTTTTTTTATGTTTTGCTCCGAGTATTTAACAATCTGTCAGGTTTCCGATATGTGTCCCCCCTAATAGTTAACTCATTCCTACGCCCTTGCTATTAAGTCTTAGCTTTTAGAGCTGTAAGCATTTTTATCTTTCAGCTATTAGCTTTTTCATGCCCTATTTTTCTTTCTTGTGTTTTTCATCCACTACTGCTTTCCATGGTGTGGCGGGCAGGGAGAAAGGAATGGAAACAAGAATAGCTCCAGTTTGACATTCTTCCTTTTGGCTGTGCCTCAGCTTGCACACAGGCAGATCAGTGCAGCTCTGCTAACTATTTTAACCATGGTAATGGGACAAGCCTAGACCATGCGGGTGTGTCATTGAGTCATGGAGGGGCTGGACTTAGGTGGAGTCAAACTGAAATTTGTAAATTTAGGGAGGAGATAAAGGAGGAGTTTGAGGAGCGGGGGAGAGTCCAGTGGAAAAAAAAAAGGAGGGTGGGTTGGAAAGAAAAAACCCTGCCGGCTGTAGCTTGACTGGAGGGTTTCTCTGCCTGGTGTGGCATTTACATCCTAACGCTCATGTGGTAACATCCAGCATCGCTTGGCTTCCCCTGATCACTGGCCTGACTCCAGGAACTTCAGACAGAACAGACAGACAGCTAAGAAAGACAGGCTGTATGTATGCATGCTGGCGAGAGATAAGAGAGTTTATAAATAGGAAGGAAAAAGAACAGAGGTCTTCAGAACAGAGTGAAGGAAGACGCAGGTGAGAAGGCAAGCAGTGAGAAAGGAATCTTGAAGAAAGTGGTGAGAAAAGGTTTGTCAGCTGATTATACTCTATAAAATCCACCGACATGGCAGCCATGGAAGCACTGGAATCCTCAAGTGCTCAGCTGGAGCATCAAACCCTCACTGAGATCTCTGATGATGAGATTAACCTCCCACCTTCAGATGATGAAGACAACGCCCTTGCAGCAGCCAAGAAAGAGCTGTCCACCTTGGGCACAGAGGGGGATGCCACTGAGGTCAAGGATGATGCTGCTAAAGCTGACCCACAAGTTAATGGAGTCATGGTGCTCTCATTGCTTGACAAAATCATTGGGGCGGTGGACCAGATCCAGCAGACCCAGAGTGGGCTGGAGGCCAGACAGCAGGAGATGGAACGTACAGTGACCAACATCCAAGGCGAGCTCACAAAACTGACCAAGAGCCATAGCACCACATCCAACAGTGTCAACAAGATGATGGAGAAGGTGCGCAAGGTGAGCGTCAATGTCAAGACAGTGCGAGCCACACTGGAGAAGCAAGGAGGCCAGATCAAGAAGCTGGAGAACAACGAGGCAGAGCTGCTCAAGAGGCGCAACTTTAAAGTTATGATTTACCAGGTGGGAGATTGTTTGTGTGTCAATATTTGTAGCCATCTTTGGTTATTGTTAGTCAGTTTGAGGTACAGTATGATAATGGAAGTACATGAAACCTTATGGGGGAAGGGTGTGGCTCATGGATGAACTGATTAGGCTTTGGCATGTGAGTCTAAGTCCAATCACTGCCATATCGCTGCAAAAAAATAATAATAATAATAATAATAGTAATAAATTAAGTAAAAAAAAAATCCTACTGAACTGGAGCTGAATGGGAAAGTCTTGTAAAGATGTTGCTCACTTTGCTGAGGTGCTGAGGATTTCAGGGAGTGGTTAAGGGTTCTCTACAAGTATTACTGGCAGCTGCTCAAGTAACAGGATGTTTTATTTTTCACCCACAATACCACAGATGTACCACTCAGAGAGTAAGACCTTTCTCTGGACAGATGATAAGCAAGAAATAAAACATTTACTTTGAATTTGTTGCCTGCAACTTTATCATATTACTCAAATAACTTCTCAACATAAAGAAAAAAGTGCCAAGATGAAGCGTTTTTTTGTTGCGTAAACCTGGCCACAACCAGATTGGCATCAAGAAATTTACTTCCCAAACTCTTGTTTTTTGTATACACCATGTGCAGAGACTCAATTTAATTTCCTCAACAACAAAAAAGTTGTCTTTTATCAGAAATGTTTCTACATGGATTATGATGGAAAACAGATAAAGTAGAGAAGTGTAGTTAGCATATGCCCAAACTGTGCAAAAGGAACAAAATGCATTTATGTAGTATAATGAAATTATTGATAAACCAATATTAGTCTGTTTATTAGGCTAAGAAGGAAGATATGATGAACAGCAAACAACAGTCAAAAAAGTATGATGGAATATAAGTCATCAGTTTGTTGAAACCAAGCTGCTCCTATGGAAACAATTACAGGACACTCACACTTATTTACCAGAAAGCGCAGCTTCCTCTCTTCTCCAGTTTATGGCATATTTTCCAGATTCACCTAAATGGCATTTTCTAAATTTAGGGAATTCAAAATTCAAATAACATCAACCATTAAGCAATGCAGTTTTGTTTTGTCATTAATGCCCATTTTACTGTCTATACAGTCAGAATTCATTATATTGTAAGACAACTGTATGCATGACTGTATGCAGAATGAATATTCTGTATCATTGCAGGTGGCTTCCAGATATCTCTTCCATAGTTTGCTATATGTAGGTCAAAGAACACATGCCTTCACCTTTGAGCCAAACTAACTGGCTGCCCAAGCCATACAGAATCCATTCAGAAAGTCATTTCACTCTTTCCCCACTTTTTTTAAAACAAAGATGGAAAATACCACAAGCATGCTTTAGGTCCTGTTTAAGGTAGAGGATTGGTAGCAGAGAGGCAGAGCACAGAGGTGAACTATAAGGGGTGCAGATGTTCCTTTTAAGAAGACAGAGCAAAGTTTTTTTCTTTGAGGGGAGCTGAGGAGAGCCCTGTTTCTTTTTTTAGCCTGAGAGGCTGCAGTGTGATGTGTAATAGCTTGCAGCTTTTTGCACAGTGGCGCAAGAACATTCAGAGTTTCCACCCTTGACTCAGACATCATGGGTTGGACCGACCTCACTCTCTCTGTTTCCCTCAGTCAAATGAGGGCTCCATCTTAGGCAGCCCAGACTGACTGACTGCAAACGCTCGTGCTTTAGTTTATTCTAACATACTTACACAATATATTTGACTTCTGTGACTTGGTATACAAGCACACAATTTTTTAACAATCAGCAGATGAGCAGGGCAGAACTCTGAGTGAAAAAAAAAAACCAACCTATCATCGCATATGAAGGAATTCAGCAACTAAACTGTTTCTCAATCTGAGAAGATTGTAAATCTACATTTTAATTAGTACCTATCACATAGAGATAAAGAGGTTGGGATTTTGCAAGTGTTAGCCAAGTGCTCTGGCCCTGTGGCAAGAGAAACTCCCCCTGAAATGCCTATCTCTGGCTCCCTCACTAACTCAAAACACTGGCTTTGGTTATGGTTGCCAGCTATGACATAACATCAGATTCATCTTCATTAAAAAGGCAAACCACAATGTGTTGCTCTGTTTTCCATTTTCTCGGCTCTTCTGTTACCCTTTCAGGACAGATTCTTTTTAAAAATCAGAGAGTAAAGACTTGGCCAACACACCTAGTGAACTGGCACTATCTGCCTGCATGGGACAGCACACTAATATTTGCTCTTTGTTAGGACTCATTAGAACTGCCAGTGTATTCATTCATGCTGAACACGAGGCAAACAGATCTGTGACAAATTAGATAGATAGATAGATAGATAGATAGATAGATAGATAGATAGATAGATAGATAGATAGATAGATAGATAGATAGATAGATAGATAGATAGATAGATAGATAGATAGATAGATAGATAGATAGACAGTTTTAGCATTATCTTTGCCAAAAAAATACAAAAATTAAATTAAATAAAACAAAAGAATGATGTTATTGCAAGAGCTATATAACTTTTTAAAATCACAACAATGCCACCGATCAAATTGATCTAAAACTTGTAACCTTACCTGCACGAAGCGGTACAAAAAGAACAATCACACTATTATTTACAATGTTATTATGTGCCTAACGAGCACAATATCAGTGATTGTGTTTCAAATATTGTGGTTATTGCTACAATAATAAATATTGGTATTGACTTCAAATATGGTGCACTGTTTGTGCTTTATTTATAACACTAATTGCAAAAAATCTCTGTACTGACAAATTGTTATTTCTGATATTACAAGAACATACAGTGCTATGTAATGACTACACTACTTAATGTTTTGTAGCTCTGGTTGATAATAGCTCTGTTCAACTCTGTGCAGTGGAATTTTGGTCTGAGCCTGTAGTTAACACCATTTTGTAATTAAAACTGATCTGACTTGTAAAACATCTACAGTGCTGATGACTAGTCTAAAATATATGCTAAACATGCTTTCTGTGGGTTAGCCAGCATCATGGAAACACCACAACTGTCACTTTGCTAGATACATCATACTTTCTTTACTAAGGAACTCTTAATGAGGTGTATAAGCAGATGCGGCTGTTCAAAGCAATGTACACAAAAGCAACACTTAAGTTCACACGAGGTCCACTGCAAGTTAACAGCTATGAGGCCGTATAAGGTATAAGCAGTACACGGTATATGGGGATGTTCAGCAGAGCCACCAGCAACACAATTAGTGCTAGTTTACAGGCCTTTACTTCATCTATATGAGTGCTAAGAATGAGTGAAGATGTTTTCACTAACACAGCTTGGATCGCTTCACGTGCTGTGTCGACATTTCATTACAAAATCAACAGCATTCCTATGCAAAGGTCCCTGGGTAATAATTTTAACCTCTCAGGCTTTGTAGGTTAGTGTCACATGCAGCCTAGCAACATACACAGTTTTCTGGTATCGCTCAGATATTTCCCACTTTTCAGTCTGCAGAAATGCAGAGTTCAGACACACGGATTTGTGCTGTTTGTACCGTGAGGAATTGCCCTGCCCTGGTACTCTGCTGATAAAGAAAGCACACTGTTTTGAGTGGTGTTTACTGTTACAGAGGGCCCACACAGTGAGGAAGCAGCATGAGGGCTTTGTAGTGAAGCGCAGGGTGCTTAATCTCTGCTTTAATCTGATGCTATTGACCTGCCAGTCTATGCTCCACTCTCTCCTGGGTCCCCTTCACGTGTGATCCTAGTAAAGCTGAGACTGATATAATTGATGACTTTATCACAAGTAAAGACCATCATTGACCTCAGATGTGATAAATATATATGTTTGCAATTAAATATATACTTAAAAGACTTGGTAACCTGATTCCACACATGCTGTTAAGAATGTCGCCTTTGGGTTTTACCGTTACCTAAGTCACATTACATTATATTTCATTTTGCCACAAGTGATCTCAATCAATCAAACAGTAATAGCAGTCAAATCCAAAGCAAAACTATGTGTGGTTAATGCCAACAAGGCAAGCAATGCACCATGATGCTGCTGGCATTTCCGACTAGTCCAGGCTACTATACGACGTGTAAATGGAAAGCAATCAGAGGGTTCTCTGTCAGCACATGAGTCGGAAGCACCTGCCTCCCTGTTAGCATGAACAGCAGCAGTTTGTTTCTGGCAGTGTGTGTTTGTGTGTGTGTGTGTGTGTATGCCTCTGGCTCATTTGAGCCTGCTTGTCCAGCAAGCCTGAGATTTACTCTCTTACATCTGTGTTCAGTTCCTTGACAGCTGAGGCCAAATGCTGCCAGAGAAGAGAGCTTACTGCACTCACTAAGGATCCAGCCAGGAATGTGATACTCTACACCACAGTGTGTGAGCATGATAAGATGCGCGGTGCATGATAGGATGCAAGGTGCACAAATAAGTGTTTAAATATGTGTAATTTTAAAGAGTTCACATGTAGTAAAAATGTTGAAGATCATTTTAATCAGTGTTGCTGTTCCCCTCAGCCTTAGTGTTTGGTTTCCTGATTCATATCATATCTGGCAATGACAAAAATAGGTCAAGTAGGAATCAGAGGCACAATACAAATATTAACTGTCCCAAACCTACTGAGCTAACCAGCCATTGGTCAGAAAGTGCTCAACACAGTCTTGTATTGGGCAGTGGAGAGAGTGTTAAGTACTGCAATGGCATAAAAATTGAGAGAAAAGCTGTGTTCGCAAGGTATGCGATTCATCGTGACGTGGAAATCAGAGAGCATAAAAAGTAAGTGATGCTCACCGACTTAAAGTAACTTAAAGTAACTGTTTTAAAGCCACATCATTTATATAGTTCACTGTCTGTCCTCTGTGACAGCTGTGTTTTGGCCTTTAATCTAAACAAGCTGCGGCTCTATGACCTGAAGCTAGCAAGCGAGAGTCTAGTGACTAGCTAGTGACAGTAAATGAATGTAAAGACCAGGAGCGTGCCTGTTGTTTGTCTTACAGTATATCCCTGCCCCTAAATGAAATCTGAGTCCACTAAAGAAATTTTTAGTGAGAGCATGTAGCAGATTGGCCTGAGGGACTTCATTCTATCACTGCGAGGAGGGTGGAATAATAAACAGTATGTGGAAGAGTGAGAGTGAAAGATAAACTGGAAGAAGAGGAGGGGTCCATCCACACCTCCTCTTCTTAAGGGAGTGAATGGGTGTGTTACAATGAAGAGCAGGGATCATATTTAAACAGCTGATTCATTGTACAGGCATCCTCAGTTCTCTGGTCTAACCTCTACATTCTCCTGATGTGGAACCAGTCATGGCCATGCTCCTCCATCCACCCTCACTCCACCCTGCCTCACAGCCCATCCCAACTCCCTAATTGTGTCTTCTTTTTTTTTTCTCATTTCTGTCGCTTGATTATTTTTATTTTTATTTTTGCTGTAGTAAATGTTATTAAATCAGACTCCTGTTGCAGGGCTAACGGGGCTGGAGCCTATCCCAGCTGCCATAGGGCGAGAGGCAGGGTACACCCTGTGCAGGTCACCAGCCTGTCACAGGGCCAACTCAGAGAGACAGACAACCATCCACACTCACATTAACACCTATGGGCAATTTAGACTCACCAGTTAACCTAACCCCACTAACAGCATGTCTTTGGACTGTGGGAGGAAACCGGAGAACCTGGAGAAAATCCACGCAAACACAGGGAGGACATGCAAACTCCACACAGAAAAGCCCGGGCCAAGGTGGATTCAAATCCAGACCTTCTCACTGTGAGGCAGCAGTGCTAACCACCATGCTACCGTGCTGCCTACTTTGCTAAACACATCACAGTAAAGAGACCAACTAAGAGACCATCTCTTAGCAGCTTTCTAAATAGAAGTGGGCACTACAACATGCAAAGTTACTCTTTCTGCTCTGATCAGCAAAATGCCTTAATTCCAAATATAATTTTTCTGTTTATTACCACAGCTCCATACTTTTACTTCTCCTAAACTGTGGAAAGAACATCTACAAACAATCTGTCAGAACAGATTTTGCTCACCCTTCTCATTGTTGCTGACTTCTAACTTTCAAAACACTCAGTCACACTCAACAGTTAAGTCAATAGCATATTTCCATCTTTACATCTACATTTGAATGATTTATAAAGATGTTATTGTGAACGTTTTGTTTTAAATCAGTACTGCTGTACTGTAAAGTACAACTCTCAGCCTGGGAGACTCAGCTTTGTTTTGCATGTAAATTCATCAAGAGTGAACCCATTCTTCTCACACAGGTCGATCCAGGTCCATATATGGACATGTGAGCCAGCAGTGTTCCCTGCTCATTTTACAGGCTGGATTGTGTGTAACATATTTTCAGCTGTACAAGTGATTTTCAGTGGAGAATTTTAGGCTTTGGCACAGTAGGAGTGGTGTGAATGGGAATATGAAACACGGTCAAGTTCTTGTGTAAGGGAGTTTATTGACTAACTTGGTAGGACAGGAAAGAGAGGACAAGGGTGAGAGCACAAAAGAGACAGCGAGAGAATGGGAGAGCAATCTAAAAATAGAAACTATCACATACTTGTTTGATCGTGAGAAGGAAAAGGCCTTTAGGAGATAATGTTCCTGTTTGGGTTTGGAAATCTGAGGCTATGGTGTAGATGTTCAGACATGGTTACTGCCTGATTCTGATGTCTTCTGTTTAACATGCCTGTGCCCTTATTCAGCTTGAATATTTAGTATTCTTTATGTTTTTATGTTGTCCAATAAACATGTTGTTTCAGCTTTAAAAATGAGTGAAAGGGTTTCCTTAGAACTTTTAACGGTGACAACAAAAAAAGTTTGTTCTTGTAGATTCATTTATTAAGCTGCTTTGGTATTCTTTCATCCTAACAGCCATGAAAAACAATGAATGTGGCTTATTGTGTAAACTGTGACCCATTTAATCACGCCATCATTTTATTAATCACCTGGATTAACAAGGTCTGCATCAGGTGTTGAGAAACACATGTAATCCCAGTGAAAGGGGTTATATGAAGAAGACACCCAACATCTAGATTGACATTAAAACAGCTAGTAGCTTAGTGTTCCAAGATCTGCAAGAAGTAACTGCTATTGCAACTAGAGATTGACAATGTGCAACACAAATGCTATGACAAGCGGGAGCCAGGATGTCAGGTTGGGGGAGATATCATCATCCCCACACTCCAAGATTGGGTACCAAGCCCCAATAACAACTGGTACATTGCAGCTGACCTGAAAGATAAGATCATGGCTAGGTTGGAAAACCTCTGAAAGTCACTACAGACAATCCTTACTTCAACCATCAATGAAAGCAATCAGTTGATGTATACCATCAACTGATGATCCTTGAGATGCTTGGCTATAAGAGCAGTATCCTACATGGAAAAGATGGCTAGAGGCTAAGGTCAAGGCAGAACAGAGGGAAGTTAGCCAGCTATCAGAGCTGCAGAAAAGTGTGATGAAGAAAGGGGTGCCTAAGAGGTACAGCAAGATGTCCACACCCTAGGCCTTAGAGACTGCTAAGCAAAGACTCACAGCCTTGGCTAACCGCCTTAAGAGTCCCTAACCCTAACCCCTTAAGAGGTATTCCAGAGGGATAGAAGCCAGGAGAATAAACCAGATGTTCTTCACTCATCCATCTAAGATGTACTGTCAGTGGCAGGGGAACAATGTGAAAACAGCACCCCCACCAAGGCTGGAGACAGAGCAATACTGGAAGAGCAATACACATAACACCAATGCTCAGTGGCTAGTGGACCTAAGAGCAGATCACCGTAACCTCCATTGGTGGGAAAAATCCCACCAATGGATGGACAAAGCTGGACTGAAAGACAGCACAGAGGCACTAATCATGGCAGCACAGGAACAAGCTCTAACAACAAGATTGATAGAGTCTGGGGTCTACCACACAAGGCAAGACCCCAGGTGCAGGCTGTGCAGAGATGCCCCTGAGACAATCCAGCATATAACAGCAGGGTGCAAGATGCTAGCAGGCAGGGCATACATGGAATGTCATAACCAAGTGGCTGGCATAATCTACAGGAACATCTGTGCCAAGTATGACCTGGAAGTCCTGAGGTTAAAATGGGATACACTTGGGGCAGTGACCCCCAACTGGGAGAATGGCTCCAGAATGTTTAAAAACACATCTAGGTGTCGAATTAAAACTAGCATAATTTGCATTAAATACAGAGATAACATTCAACTCTGCCCACTCAACCTCATTCACACGTCAGGGTGTAGACTCCCACACAGTAAGTATTCATTTTAAAAAGTTACTCTACCATTGCCAGGCCCTTCAGTGTTTGTTCAGAATCAATTTAATCACATAATTTATCATATTTTTCAGCTGGATCTGCTCCAGTGTTGGTCACTTGACATCAATTGAGAGATTTTCTTTCAGAGCCTTGTCTATTGTAAATCATTTGTATTTCTAAGTAGATGTTTTTCTACATGAGTCAGATGCTGGTGACTCATAGTCAAAAGCTGCAGTTATTGAAAACATTAGTTTGTTTCCTCATATGATCCACTCTGTCACATGATTCCAGTTTTGAAGCCTCTCGTAGCCAGTTCCATTAGTGGCCCTGAACAGAGGAACATTTGTGAAAAGTCATCAAGTCATCTACTTCTATTATGACATCAGTGTTATACTCACTTTTTCACACTTTAGGGTCTACACATAGCAAAGTGACTCCAAGAGCGATTAGACTGTAAAATATCTTACTCATTGTTCTAAAAAGACTCACTTCTATTCAGTGCGCTTTTGTATCAAACTGTGGTATTCATGTCAGAGAAAGTTGATATCAGTAATAGATTTTCAGAATCTTTGGGAGCATGGCATTTGCTTAGGAGTCATGTAAAAAGTATTCATGTGATTTAAGTATGCCAGTTTTGCCCATCTGATCACAGATATCCAGGCAAGTGAAGCAAAGGTCTTGAAGAAAGCTGATAAGTGGACACTGAGGATTTTGTGTCATTGTGGAGCTAGAATCTGACTCCATTACGAGACAAAACCATTTCCTTGAAATAAGATTCCTATTTGAGGAGTGAATAATGGAATAAAGTATCTTTTTATATGTGTGTTTGAAAAGGAGCAGTTTTTAGAGTTACACACATAAGTGAATATGTCTAATAATTCTGCTTATAATGGGGCTACACTGTGCTGCAGTTTCACAAAGTTTAACAAGTTATTTAAAGGGGTAAGATGTAGGAAATGGTAAGGTAACTGGAAAACTGGAAAAAGGCCTGAGTACAATAGCCCACTCCATCATGATGTTCACATATTTAAGTTTTAATACTGTGTCACTGGGTAATTCAATCGGACAATGCTGCAACATAGAATTCAACCAAATGCATGATGACCTACTGGAGAAGCTACACAATTTTGGCTTGCCTGTCACGTCACAGCAAGGTTCCTGGTTTGAATCTCCTGGCCGGCGGGGGCATTTCTGTGTTCTCCCTGTGCCTGTCTGGGTTCTCTCTGTCTCTGTCCTATAGTCCAAAGACTAGGTTTACTGGCGACTCTAATCTGCCCATGGATGTGAGTTATATTAAGGGCTTAAAGTTTATAAAATAATGACCTGTAAGAATGCATGGGTAAATGTGATTTGAAGTCTATTTAATTTAAGTGGCCAGAACAACTGGAAAAGTGTAATGCTAATTCATTTCCATTCCAGGCAGAGACCAGGCCTCCTGTCCTCCATGTTGCCTGATGGAAGTCAGTAGAAGGGACATTCAAGGATTGTTATCTTTATTGTTTTAGTCAATGATTTTCTGTCCTTTAGCATGATAGACAAGAGATGAAAATACAGGGAGTCATAGGCCTTTCACTCAATGACAGCTGAGATAGGCTCCAGTCTCCCTGAAACCCTAAACTGGATAAGTGATTAAGAAGATGGACTGATGGATGTACAAAAGTAAAATATTCATTTACAGGCCAGTGCTAGCTGGTTAGCATGCTAACTGCTGTAAATATTTTTAAAACAAAGAAGCAAAGACATCAGTACTATAGGCTTTTGAAGTCTTTCACATTCTATGAATGTCTGGATCAATTATCTACTAACTGAAAAGAAATTTCAGCCTCATTGTGGCCAGTTGGACCATTTGGACAATGGTAACTATGTTACCATTACTAGCATAGTTGTTTGAAAATAAAAACAAAAATTAACAAACAAACCTGGATACATCAACACAAACTCACCCACATGCATATCCAGTATACAAAATTGCTGTCAATGGGCTGTTCAGTTCTTTTCATTATCAGAGTAATTGTGAATTTAGAGTGCTACCTGCAACAACCTCCAGGAAGCACCAGAACCAGTTTGTTTGCGTTAAGAGATGGGTGCTGATGGTGACTGAGCTTCCATTTGATGACTAAAAAGAGTTTTTGTTGCAACATGACTCCAGATCATGGTATTTTAGACTGTTTTTTTTAGACCTTTTTTTTTTAATGAATAGTACAATAATTTTGATTAATCAAATGAATTTTGAAGAGTAAGGTAGACATAGCGTGTGGATTTGACCACAGGGTGAAGAGAGTGTCAGACAGGATCATGAGTTTTAAGCTGGAAACAGAAGGGGTGATGTTGAATGTTTTTGAATGTTTTCACTAGGTAAGTGGCTTTTGTAAAAAAAAAAAGAATTGATCACAGTACAGAAGCAGCATTAGTGAAGGTTACGAATGATCTCCTTATGGCCTCATGGATTCATCTCTGTGTTTGTGATTCTAGACATCAGTGCATTGTTTGATAAAGTTGACCATATTTTATTACAGAGATTAGAGCATGCTGTAAGTATCAAAGATACTGCACTGCAGTGGTTCGAATCATATCTATCTAATAGACTCTAATTTGTTAATGTAAATGCAGAGTCTTCTTCACACAATAAGGTTAATTATGGAGTTCCACAGGGTTCTGTGCTAGGACCGATTCTATTTACGTTATACATGCTTCCCTTAGGCAGCATTTTTAAAAAGCATGGCATACATTTTCACTGTTGTGCAGATGATACCCAGCTTTATTTGTCCACGAAGCCAGATGACACACATCGATTAGTTAAATTGCAGGAATGTCTTAAAGACGTAAAGGCCTGGATGACCTCTAATTTCCTGCTTCTAATTTCATATAAAACTGAGGTTCTTGTGCTCGGCCCCACAAATCTTAGAAACATGGTGTCAAACCAGAACCAGAACCAGAACCAGAACTCTGGATGGTATTACCTTGGACTCCAGTAACACTGTGAGGAATCTTTGACCAGGATATGTCCTTCAATACACATGTTAAACAAATATGTAGGACTGCTTTTTTGCATTTGTGCAATATTTCTAAAATTAGAAACATCCTGTCTCAGAGTGACACTGAAAAACTAGTTTATAGCTAGGGTTGGATTAGGTGACCCTGAACCCTCCCTTAGTTACGCTACAATAGGCAGAAATAGGCAATACACCACTCTGCATTTGATCATTAGTTATTATTAACCTCTGGCTCTCTTCCACAGTGTGTCATTTGTCCTGTTTCCCTCCACTCATCCCCAACTGGTCACGGCAGATGACTGCACCTCCATGAGCCTGGTCCTGGTTTCTTCCTGTTAAAAGGGAGTTTTCCTTTGCTCCTAGGAGGGGTTTTTTTGACTGTTGGATTTTCTCTGGGCACCACGGTGGCGCAGTGGATAGCACTGCTGCCTCACAGTTAGAATAACATCTAGAACACCCAGGCCCCTCTCTCTCTCTCTCTCTCTCTTTGTGGAGTTTGCATGTTCTCTCCGTGTCTGTGTGGGTTTCCTCCGGGTACTCTGGTTTCCTCCCACAGTCCAAAGACATGCACTTACTGGGGTTAGGTTAATTGGCCACTCTAAATTGCCCATAGGTGTGAATGTCAATGTGGATGGTTGTCTGTCTCTCTGTGTTGGCCCTGTGACAGGCTGGCGACCTGTACAGGGTGTACCCTGCATCTCACCCTATGTCAGCTGGGATAGGCTCCAGCCCCCCACGACCCTGACCAGGATAAGCAGAAGAGAATGGATGGATGGATGGATGGATGGATTTTCTCTGTAATTATTTTAGGGTCTTTACCTTACAATGCAAACCGCCTGGTCCAAAATGTAAACACTGGCTCCCCCAACGATTGTCGTTTTTCCTTTAGGTGCAGAAGTACAGCTGAGTCTTGTCCTGTTGAGGTGTCTCTTCTATATTATTCAATGTGTTTGTGGAGTGATCATTTGGTTTCTCCAGTGTAAAGTTCTGAGCACCCCTCATTGCATTATCCAGCATACACTATGTGGTTTAGCTTATGTTTGGAAATTCCATCTTTTGGTTTTAGAGCTGAAGAAGCCTCTTGGATACGAGGTGAAACATCTTCAAAGAAACTGAACGAAGTCCAGTCACCTTGTTTCAAGCATTTGAGACTATCATGACATGGATGACTGTGAATCTATATAGACACATGCCACCAGTAGTGACCTTAGCCAAATGCAAAACTAGTGAAAAAACAGAAAAGATGAGGAGGTAAAAATATTAGTGGTCTCTACCTGTAAAACCATTCCTGTTTTGGGGGTTGTCTCATGTTGTATAAAAAATGGTAGCATGTGTGGGTTTTCTCTGGGTACTCGGGTTTCCTCCCACAGTCCAAAGTAACTTCAAGGTTAATTCAAAGGTTAACTTGTGATTCTAAGTTGGCCATAGGTGTGAATGGTTGTCTGTTTTTCTGTGTTAGTCCTGTAACAGGCTGGCAACCTGTCCAGGGTGTAACCTGCCTCTTGCCTTATGACAGCTGGGATAGGCTCCGGCCCCTCTGTACCTTTGCACTGATTTATTATAGCAATGCTTGTAGAGTTCAACCTGCTTGTAAAACCCATAGAGATCTACAACAGTTGGTAAGCAGATGTTTTTGGATCAGTGCAGACCATAATATACCTAAGATTTCAAACAGATGTCATAAGACAATAGCTGCATGTTCTGTGCTAGTGACTTTGTTGTTGGGAGTCTCGATATTATGGTAATGAAGCAAATGGAAAAGATCCTTCTTGCATGAGAAGATTGCCTTCAGATATGTTTATCATCATAAAAGGGTCTAAGTTAACACAAACAATGATTTTTTTAAACTCTAGCTGAATAGTTTTGGTGCCTAAACCTAATCGACACTGACTGACGGGCTATTCTATCATAAAACAGGACCCAGAATATTTGGTTAACTGCCATGTTGAAGCAGTTGGGCCATAACTCATCTTGTGTTTGGGGTTTAAGTTCATAACACAAAGACATATAAACTGTAAGTTTGAATCTGAAAGTCTACACCAAGCAGGAAGGGTCAAATGAAAAAAAATGTGAAGGGTGCAAAGAATTTTCCAACATATCTGGAGCCTGACTCATACTAAACAGTAAAGCCAGAATATGAAGTCCTTCACTGTTGATTTTGATCATTCTTGTCTTATTCCATCTATCCCACATGACCTGCTACTTTAAGGATGTGCAATACCAAATTGTTGGAGTCCTTTGAAAGCCAGTAGCCACAGTCAGCTTCCAAACAGTGTGTATGACTGTGCTCTTATGTTGCCAGTGCAACAGCAGCAGAGGCGGTATTGCATGGTTAGAAGCAAACAGCAGAGGAAGAAGTCACTTGTTCTGAAGCTCCATGAATCTCTCCTTACACACCAACCTCCCTCATTGTTATTGGAAAGAGTAACACAGTGTGGCCATGGAAACGGCTGCTATCGTCTCCCTCTGTCCAAGTGTGGGGAAATGTACCACAGACCCAAAGAGGCATGGAGAGCAGGGAGATGAGGCTCCCAAGCTTTTAGAAACTTGCCTCTTTTTTTAGTGGACTTGAGCTGGACTGGAAGCCTGGAAGCCTTATATTGTGATTTGTTTAAAGTACACACACTGTTGAAAATTACAGTGATATTGTACACTCATTGTATCCATTTGGAGGTCATCCATCACAGGGGGAATAATTAATCATGGGGTTTGGGGTTTACTCATCACACTGGATTGTGAGTTTCTGTAGGGCTGCATTTCATGTGCTTATATGTGCTTGTGCATGAAAGTACATGATCGAGAATACCCAGAAACCAAAGCATGCCATAAAAACAACCTCCAATGATAGTCCACAATGGCAAGCTGTGTCTTGCAGTAAGAGTGGAAACAGCACCAGGCTGCCTCACACACACATGTCCGCAACCTTGGAAACACTTCAAGAAAACTTTATGCAACTTTACAAAGCTCCAGTGTTTAAAGAGACAAGAGCTTTATGGAAACTGCTGGGGCACTGCATACCACATAGTGAACATAAAGACACACTGTCCAAAAAACCCCACAAAATGACAAAAAAAGACACATCTGGCCAGGGCAGCAGAGGAGGGAAGTGAAGAAAATAATAACAATGGATGTGAACAAATGGATTTAAATGAATAGTGTGCACTTAATTGATTTGTTATTTTCTGCTGATTTAAAAAAAAAACTCACTTAGCAACAGTTTTAATAAGAAGCCACAGAAGGGCTTATTATTTTAAACCCAGACAAGAATAAGAATAATGTACAAATAAATAAACAAGTAGAAAAAAGAATAAACAAGTACAAAAATCTGCTCACATTTCATAAATGCTAGCGCCATTTGTTCCTCATCAGTAACATGTGCTTAAATGTGGGTTTTTACACAATATAATAATTTTATTACAGTGTTGTGTGTGTATATATATATATATATATATATATATATATATATATATATATATATATATATATATATATATATATATATATAGAGAGAGAGAGAGAGAGAGAGAGAGAGAGAGAGAGAGAGATAGATAGATAACATATAGATAACAGTTAGCAAATCATTTAACTTGAAGTCAAACTATAAAACTTTTATTTTAAGTAACACAATCTTTACTTTAGTCTGATAATGTGTTAAATTGTATTCATATGATGCCAGTACACAACAGTGTTGTTAAGGTGCTATATCAGTGAGATAAAGACCCTACAGCATCACAGAGAAAACCCAAACAGAACAAATCATCATGACATAACTTGTTTACCATTTTAGTTACATCATTATAACATCCTTAAAGTTTGCTAATTAAATCTTGCACATCCATCTGTGATGGTACATGCTGCGCTTAAAATAAGCAGGTATGGGTCTGGAGTCTAATTAGACATACATATTCATTCATAACTACGTGGTGATGACCAGCTGAGTATAATGGCCACATTTGTTTAGAGCAGCACTTGTTCCTTTTATGAGCTGAACAAATAAAATAGTTACTATTACTATCTATCTTTCTTCTCTGCTGTATTTGGTCTATAGGAATACATGACTACTGTGTTCTGAGGTAAGAGTCACCATAAAAATGAATTATATTTGGTCATTATCTGTTCAGAATATCTGAGCAATCTATTCTATTGAGAGCAAACAAGCAATTTAAAACATCTGCAGTGTGCTAAAGTAAGAACTGCCTTGTAAGAACTTAACAGACAAAACAAAACAAAACATGGATATAGACTGGACTTCTATTTATAGAGCTTTTTATAGACTCACTGTACACTTAAACCACCACCTATAGGCAATTTATTTGGCCTAATATGCATATTTGGATTGTGAAAGAATGCCAAACTGCCCAGAGGAAACCCACACAAGCACAAGAACATCCAAACTACACATAGAAAAACTGAATACAGAATCCCATACTTTTCCCTGATTGGCATGGCCCTGTCGATTTTCTTGCCAAAGACTATGTGAAAACGAATCAGAAGTATGACAGTCTGGCAGACAATAGGCACACAATATTTGTTCTGTTGCTGTGGAGCTGTGATGCTAATCTGTCTCATTCCACAGTGGTCTGATGATCAAGTTCACTGTCCGATGGCAAGGAAATCACACCATGTAGCACCTCAGGGAGGTACTACATTTTAGAAAGGATAAAGAGCAAGAAAGACAAAAAGAAAGAAATGAAAAAAGAATTCTTGAGAAGAAGGCTGGTGCTGGGCTCCAGTGTAACTCCAGGCCTGGTGACTCATCTCTCTTTCTACCCCCTCAGGGACCTGCGGCATGCCTTCACTTTATATAGCAATCTCTCTCTCTCTCTCTCTCTGGTCCCATGTCTCTGATTAAAGGGGATGAGTGGAAAACAGGAGGAGTTCTCTCCCCAGAGTTTTATGCTGTTTCTGACCATCGTACTCGTTCCCATGGCATTCACATAAGAAAAGCTCTCCTTACACACACACACACACACACACACACACACACACACATACACACACAGATCTTGACTGGTAAAACTTCTGAAATCACTTCCAGGTTCCTGGAATCACTCCTGGAATCACTCCTGGAATCACTGTGCACGTCACTTTGAAGGTGACTATTGGTTGCTAGTGCAGTCCCAGGCTCCAGTTGCCTAGGTAACCGTGTAGTGTATTTACTATCAGGTCATAAGTTAATCAGTAGTATCCTGCGCTCTCATTGGTACTCACTTCAATCACTCTAATCACTTGCCTGGAACTTGAGAAGTTTATCTCGGGTCCCACTCATTTATTTCACACATAGTGGCTTGCATTCACTGAATGTCATTTACTTTCTATGGTCCCTGGTTGCCATGTCTCTGCAAATCACTTCCAGTGTGCATGCAGGTTACTTCATTACTGCGTACATACGTGAACCAGAAAAATATAATATTAAAGACAGTTGCTAGATGGCCAGGCAACCTTATGGTGCATTTACATGTCTTATTGACATGACTTGTACTTCATATCCAACAAGTAGGAAATTTTTGTCTGTGCTCTTTAAAACAAAGCTGCTTGTAAAGGTCTAAAGTGATAGACTGTAAAAACTATAGACCCTCCCTCTATCTGTGCACTGAGTTGCACAGACTCTTACAGGATGCTGTTTTCCAGAGAACTGATCGGTCAGCAGGTGGTGGTTTTGTTAAGTTGATCTCTCATCTTGAACATACCAGGTTTAGGTCTACAGTATAAGTTACCATGGCAGAAGTGAGCCACCTGTTTAACACCGAAAACCTGAACTTAACTTGCTAAGCAACTTATTCCGTTGCACAGGAAAAGCTGTTTGAGACTGAAGCTGCTTGTCCTGCTGCACGCAGTACTGTGCACTCCATAGGTCCACTGTATTCCATGACTGTTTTCATGAAGTGGCTTGGACTTGGTTAAACTTACTTTGAGTATAGCCAGTTATTTATACGTGCCTTAGCAGTGTGCAGTATTATAAATTCCATGAAGTGGATTGTGGATATTTCTTTTGATTCTTTTGAAGATCACTAACAAAGTGTTAACTTTCCCTTTTGCTGTGTGGAGTCTGTATCATAAGCTACACAGTGTCACTGACATGTCATTCATGACATGAGAAAGAGCAGTTTCATTTAATCACAAATTCTGTTTAATGGAACATGCTCTTACCCCCCCAAAAAATAAAAAATAAATAATAAATAAATAAAATTAAACAAATAAATAAACAACCCCAAACAAAAAAGTAAACATCTATATTCCAATGACAATTCAGTTAATTCAAGCCACTGTGAAATAAGTGAGTGGGACCTCGAGATAAACTTTTCTCAACATAACTTGTTCTTTAAATGTCAGCAACCGCCCCCAGGACAATAAGAAAAAAAAAATCAGTGTCCTCACTTGCTTCTCAGCTTGCCCTCAATTACTCTTTACATCAGCAGTTGTATCATGAGGATTCCCTTTTTCCTGGATATACTGGAAAATCCCCTAACTGTGTGTGCTTGTGTAATGGAATGTGGACTCCCAGAGCTTGGTACAGTAGAGTATGCATGTTGCTCACACAGGTACACACACACACACACACACACACACACACACACACACACACACACGCACACACTCCTAGCTTTTCCACAGCAGTAGGGGAGTTCTTGGTGGTTAGAGTTTAAACAGGAAAACAGAAACAGAGAGGGGTGTGTTATTGCCGGATTCCTCTTGCTCCCTCTGCATCAGCCTGATGAGTGGTTGCTGTGTGAGAGTGGAAAGCTTCCATGGTGTGCTTCTTATCCCACACACACGCTCACACAGGCACAGTCACAAAAGAGCACATTTTCATTCGCACACGTACAAAGACCTTCATTACATAAACAAACAGCTACTCAAGAATCAGTGTACACACACACACACACACACACATTATGTCTGCTGACTAGTAAACATCTTTTCCTTTTTATTTGGAAACATTACAGTTCCAGTCAGCCTCACCACTGTTACCATGGAAACACAACTACAAGTGTTTTGATAGTAAAACTAGAAATGCTCGGTTCCAGGATGATTTTTGTTGTCATCACAAACTACAGTGTAACGATAGTGACATGAAGTGCACATACACAGATTTAGCTAAAAGGATGTAATAATATAACTGTATCCAGTCTGCAGCAGGAAGCTCATACACACACACACACACACACACACACACACACACACACGGCACATATTTGGCTGAGGTAACTGCTCTGGCATTGTTATTGCCGCCATGGTTTTTCTGTGCCTTTTGATAGTCACTGCAGTTACCCAGTGGCTACGCCCAGAAAACCCAACAATGCACACATGAAACATTCCTGACGTCTTTGAAAGGTAAAACACACAGAAGGAGCCCTGCAATCTGAGACCTGGTGTTTAAATAATATGAGGTGTTATCATAAAAGGAAGTCATGATATCAGACAGCTTGCTCTTTTTCCTTTCTGTCCTTATACAAAAACACTGCATTGCTTTATTATTTAACAGAGAAACGAGCAATTCACTGTGTGTGTCCTGGGGAAATCAAATCAGTTAGTCAAACGTTAAAGCACGCGCTGAGATGGACTGCAGCACAGGAGCCATCGTGCACACTCATCATGAAACAAAAACACTGAGTTGTGCTGACAGCACAGAGCATAAGCCAGCTGATCTCAGCAAGACACACACACACACACACACACACACACACACACAGGGTTAAGCAAGAATTGTGGGCCTCTCATTATTATTCTCTTTTTTGGTTACCTCTTTCCTTCATTTTAAACTGTTGGCTTGAACATGTAACATGTAAAATAGGCAAATAAACCAAAGGGACTGTCAAGCGTGATGATTTGCTGGAGAATGCCTCTCATGGTACAAGCATCATGCTAGGTGTAGATGCCACAGATACACTGTCAAAAATGCATTCAAAAGGGCGCCAGGGTGACTCAGCGGTTGAGCGGGCGATATATATACTGCATGTTGGGGGAACCAGGGGAAGGCCCTGGTTTATCAGGAGATGAAAAATTATAAGCAGAAGGTATTTTGTCTAAATCTGCAGGTTCTCTGAAAAAATCCCAAAAAAACTATCCTGTACAGACACATCCCAGGAGCTACAGGCTCCTACAGCTTAGCAGTATTACTAAGAAGTGTACTGAAAATGTACTCAAAATTTCCACTAGCAATGAGTCACTGCCACAATCTGTGCAGCACTGACAGACTGACACTCAGGGAAGGAAGGAAGGAAGGAAAGAAGAAAGGAAGAAAAAAAGGAAGAAAGAAAGAATGTGTGTACATTACTCTATTTGTGTGCGTTGTTAGCTGTGGAACACACACTCTCGCTGTCTCTCTCTCTTTCTCTCTCTCTCTCTCTCACACACACACACACACACACTCAAAATCATCATGAAGGTATAAACAAGAGATAAAGAGGTAAAGATAAAGAGTGCGGCCTCATAATGTGATGAAACCAATCAGAAGATGAATCCCACTGCTCTATCACACAAACACAAGCACGTACGCACGCACACACACACACTGTTTTGCAACAAACTTTGCTCCCAACTGCCATTTTGTAATTTATTAGATATGGAAATTGTCATCATCATTGTTCATGTTTTGCATTGCTAAAGGCAAAATGTGTTCAGAGCCCTGAGTAAATAGCCAAACACACACACACACACACACACACACACACACACACGTATACACACACACACACACACACACACACACACACACACACACACACAGACACACACACACGCACGCACACACACACACACACACACACACACACACACACATATAGATTGCCAACCCTTACATACCTCATTCATCTATTTTCCTTGGCTCTGAGCGTGCTTTCCTGTCTTTGGCACAGCATCCTCACAGAGAACAATGTCCCATTAAATTAGGAGGGTCAGGAAGCCAACACACCAAGGTGACTGGCTGAACTTCCCCATACACTCTTTCCATGTACTTTATACACACACACACACACACACACACACACACACACACACACACACACACACACACACACACACACACACACACACACACACACACACGCACACACACACACATACACACACACACACACACACACACTAGCCACTAACCTCCTTCACTCTGACAGTGAAGAACTGACAGACAGGCTCCAGGCTCCTCAAAGAATCCTTCTACCTGTCATTTTAAATACTAGCAGAACACTAAGTTTCAGCTACACCCATTCTTATATTCTCAAATATATCCATCCATCCATCCATCCATCCATTTTCTTCTGCTTATCCAAAACTAAAATGGCTCCATTATCTTTGAGTTATTGTCTGATTCAAGATTTACTACATTTACCATCCCTCCATGAGAAGCCTCTCAATGCCATTGAGCCCTGTGACATAAAACAGAGCAACCACTGAGCAAAGAAGCCAAAAGCCTCTGTTTCACTGTCTGCCAGTTTTGATAGTTCTTTGTAACAGAAAATGGTAAAAGGACTAGTTCTTATATAGCGCTTTTCTACTCTAGCTGAGCACTCAAAGCACTTTATACAACATGTTTGCATTTACCCATTCATTCAAGCATGGTTTTCTATTTCAAAGTGCTTTCTATCTGACATTCATACGCATTTATACTCCGACTGTTGCATCAGAGAGTAACTTGGGGTTCCGTATCTTGACCAAGGATACTCTGGCATGCAGACCGGAGCAGCCAGGAATCGAATCACCAACTTTCCGATTACTAGATGACCTGCTCTATTCTTCCTGAGCCACAGCCAACTCTACAATAACGACTACATTACCAATAAGTAACAACATACTCTGCTGTGTGCACTGAGATCACTGGCAAAGAAACAGAAACACAAGGTGCAAACGAAGATAGGAGCAGAGTAGGGATGCAGGGTCATGAAGGCCTTTCAGTTAGCTTTTGGCAGTGTTTACATTTAACCCTTTTTCTGTCAGAAAAGCCTTGCTTAGATTAAAATCTAAAAAAGGTTTCCTTTCCAAGACAAGCTTGATTGTTTGCAACTGTTGTTGGTCCAGTGTTGTCCTTGCCAAAAGGGTCTTAATGATGATTGTTTTAAAGCAATATACCTTTTCTGCTGAATGAAGACAGAATGAACCTAACATCTTTTTTTACCATCAGGTCAAAATGTTTATTTGTGCACAGGAAATATGAAAGAGTAATGATAATAGAGTGCAAAGATGTTTAGCATGTGGAATGATATGTCTTTATTAACCATCTGTCCGTGCTGTCTCTTGATGTATGCAGTGTATCTTCCATTGTGCAGAGGAATATGGGTGAGAATAGCAAGAGAAGCATGCTGATTTTAGTACAATCCAGCATGCTTCTCTTGCTGTTTTCTTTGGAATCCTGAATTTACTGTTTACTGAGACACACACACACACACTTTTTTCTGGAATATTAAATAGTATGACGTATTGTTATTGGAATGAAACTTTGTGTGAGGTGTTGGAAGTGCTTCGGAGAGAGCCAGGCTCGATGGTTATTCTTTGCTTAAGTGATTTTCAACACCCAGTGCATTGTTCTTGAGTTCAAAACAACACGTAATGAATTTGAGCTAGGCAGGTATTTTCCAGCACCCCCGCCTGTCAACGCAGCTGTTCAGGAAAGCCAAAATCCCTCATCTAAGGTCAAGTTTACCCAAGATAGCGCAGCACAATACCTCAATAAAACCACCACCAACAGAACACAATAGACCCCCACCCCCACCCCACAGATACCCACCCTTAGTTCTCATTCCTACCTTCCAGTTAGGACTTTGATGCTATCATCTTCCTGCTGGCCAGATTGTTTTCCAAGACTATTAAGAATCATCCCAATTGTGCTATTACTTGTGTCATACGACAGCAGAAAAGCATCTCCACTTTCCACACCTGACCATCCCCCCTCCCTGGGATTCCTTTGTCCTGGCCCTTCTGTGTTCCTGTTTTGACAATAAAGGTGGCGGAAGAGGAGACAAAAACACAATACATACAGCAACTAGTACATTCAATACATGGACCACGTGTCTGGAGCCCAGTTCAATTAAAACTTGTCGTCATGGAAAGAGGAAGACGCTGCCATTTCTGTCCGTTTTCCCATCCCTTCATTAACAAGCCAGAACGCTGTATTTATGAGGCGAGGGAAGCACATGAAGAAAAGAAAGAAAGACTCCTTCAGCTGGAATGTAAATGGGGAAAGGCAAGATAAGGTGGGTGGAAGATGGAACAGAGAGGGGAACGAAGGAATATGTGATGCAAGGAGGACAGCATGAGGTGTTGCTTTACAGGAATGCTTTATCGGGGCGGGCCAGGGTCAGGCGAGGCAGGTCATACTTGAGTTCTTGTATAGCAGGAGTAAAAACTGTGTAAACAAAGTGTTCAAAACCAAACTGGAAAAGCCTGCAAACTGCTCATTAGAAGCAGAATGATAGGACTGCTATTCAAGAATTTTGCCTTTATTGGAGCTAATTTGTCCTGAAAGGGTGCTAGAAGTCTGGGGGTCATCTCATAAGCAAATGCTCTTTTCAGTGGGTTGTGCTAGTGTCAATAACAGAATGCAGAAATAATAATCATAATATCACTCTCCTTCTGTGGCTACTCATGTCTCTGGAAAAGGGTGATACAGAGTTTCCAGGTTAATACAAGATGAGAGAGAATGAAAGCATGCAGCAACCTGCAGAGAGAAACCACAAAGCTCTAACTCACCCTGAGCTGGATGGAAATGTCCTGGAGCTCTCTCTTCCCCTCTGCATATGTGTTTACAGTATGTCTGTGCTATGCATGTCTTAATGATGCCTGCAGAAGGATCATAGTAGCATTGTGTTTTCCCCTTTTGCGAGAGCTGTAGCAGAAATCCCACCCAAGCTTTTCCCCCATTCTGTTGTTTCATTCTGTCTCTGAGACCAATCCAATCATGTCTTCACATTTCTGTTTAGGATGTCCCGTAATGCCTCCACTGTGTGGAAAGCCTGAATTAGTGAATCATGCTCCTCAGCCTGGTTAGCCTGTGTGCACTTGTACACATACAGAAAAACAGAAAGATGAACAATGCACGAATAGACGTTAATCATTTCATCACTGCAAAGGCATTACATTCGTTTTAGACTCCTGTCCTAAAGCTGACACACCTGCCTGTGTTTCTTTTTTGTTTTGCCTCCAACCAATCTGAAATCTGACTTCACTACATTAGTTTCACTTGTTAACCTTGTTCTCAGATATACCATCCAGCAGAACCACAGAGCTGCTCTGGACTGCTGGAGATGTAAAATGACATCTGGTACCATATTGACAATAACAACTTTAAAACATGATAATATGCCAGTTATGTGTTAAGCTACTCAGACAATCAATCAATCGCTGATTAAACTTTACAAAGCCTCCATTAAATTTATTTATTCATTTATGTTCTTCTTTCCATAGGATGAAGTGAAAGTTCCCTCAAAACTCAGCATCTCTAAATCCATGAAAGTCTCTGAGTCTTTGTCAGGAAGCAGAGGAGGCAGTCAGCTTGAGCTTAAAGAAGCAGCGGAAGAGCCTGGAGAGGAGGGAGGAGAAGGAGAAAAAGCAGACAAACCTCACGTGGACCTCTCATCAGATGAGGAGGGTTTGGATATTGAGGAGACGATTGAGGAGTCTCGTGCTGAACGCATCAAGCGCAGCAGCCTGCAGCGTGTACAAAACCTGAAGACTGTTTTCTCAAAGGAGAAGATGGATAAGACCAGAGCAAAGACCAAAGAGAACCTGGAGAAGACCAGACAAAGAACCAAGGAGAACCTTGAGAAGACAAAGCAGAAGACAAAGGAGAACCTGGAAAAGACAAGGCAAAAAACCAAGGAGAATTTAGAAAAAACCAAGCAGAAGACCAGGGAAAACCTGGAAAAGACCCGTCACAACATTGAAAAGAAGATGGGAAAACTTGGAACACGCATGAGCGTCAACCCTGAGCGCAAACAGAAGCTTAAGACATCCAGTGACAAGATGAAGAAAGCCTTCACACCAGACCATGTCGTTTACGCCCGGTCCAAAACCGCTGTATACAAGGTGCCCCCTTTCACCTTCCATGTCAAAAAAATCCGTGAGGGTGCTGTTGAGGTGGTCCAGGGCACTGAGATGGTTGAGGTGTCACAAGATCCTGAGCCCTTCAGCGAAGTGGATGGAGAGGCTGAGGAAGGAGCAGTGGAGGTTGAGATGGAGATGATGAATGGAGGCGGGGATGAGGAACAGCCTGACGAGGATGAAGAGGAGGACAGCCACGATGCTTTGCAGGAGGATGATGAGAGAGACAGAGACAGCGACTAAAAATATAACACAAGATTCGTCAAGATCCTAACAAAATCATCAACCCCAATGATCTTAATTAAAAATAGAAAACAAAACAAAAAAAACATCAGGATTGAGATTCTAAAGAATATAATGAGGATAATTCCAACCCGGGTATTATTTTTTAAATTTTGGCCATTATTCCTACCAGTTAAGATAAGGTTCTGCTCACAAAAGTACTTTCCGAGAACATAAATCTACAATCAGACAGGTGGTGACCAAGCCAAGAGTTCAGCCAAAAGAAAGTGAGCATTCAAACAGTTTGCAATGATTCTTTATTGCAAAAGAACTGTGTGCATAAGCACAACTACACCAATAACTGTGGGTCAGAGCTATGCCAGGAGGCTGTGTCTTACCTGTACGTCAGACTGCTTCAGAACTTCAGTGGCCTTTTTGTTCAGAGAAGTGAAATGAATGATGGTTAAAACTACAAAAATAAGACCCAAGTTGAAAAAAATGTTTTTAAATAGATTTTTCTTTATTTGATTATAAATTATGGCAAAAGAATCACAATTCAAAGAAATACATGAAATTCTTCCTAGATTTCCAAAGGAATTTCAGGAGTTGTTTTAGAGTTGTTTATGGTGTAAATGATCGTGAACTGAGCAAAGATGAGGAGAAAGACAAAATGTTTGTTGTGAGCAGGGCTGGGGTAGGTAAGAAGGCCAATAGCTTAAAAGACATGATTCAGAAGTTCATTAAAGAGGACACAGTCACTGCCTTTGAAATAAGTGTTATTTCAACACTTTAATTTTTTACTTTGTTTCTTTTTTTTTTTTCAATATGAAAACATAAAGCATTCACAACTAGAGGGATGGGAAGTTATAATGATCCTGCAGATTCCCAACTGTAAAATGATCCATAAACTCACTGAGTACATTCATGCTTATCCAGAAATTATGTTTGCTTCAGAAATATCAAATATCACACATGCAATGCTATTCCTTCCACCTCCTCTACTTACTAATGTTATTATTATTATTACTCTGCTTAATTTACTCTTTATTTAGAAGCACGGTGACATCTGTTATCAAGTTTTTGATGAGTGCAAGTATTTGTGTATGATTTTGTATGTGAATTCATTTCACAGACTGTAGTTGAATAGCTGTTTTTCCAGCACTGTGTCTCTTTGTTTCATGTTGTTTTTATATCATACTTTACTTCCATTTTTCCCAAAGAAAACCCGTTATGAAAATGAAGGTCTGCAAAATAGGTCCATTACATTTCCCTTACTGATATTTTCTTGTGTCAGTTTTTTGTGTTTTTTTTCTTCTTAAAAACCTGCTATGAGCTGCATAAATAAACTGCAACAAGGACTAATGCTTTCTGCACGTTTCACAGTCGATGTGTACTCTTGAGAACTTTCAGACTCCAGTGTTACAGCTGCAGTCTGACACTGACACCTAGTGTCCAGTCATTTCACTATATTTTTCTCTGCTCCACATTAAAGTTGCATTTACCAGTAAATCCAACAGTTCTTTTTAAAATAACCATTTTGTTCAAATAGTTCCTCTGTGGTTCACATTTGTAAGAAGATGTATAAATGTGTTTTAAATATTCACCCCTACTGCTGGTGTTTTAGGAAAAGAAAGAACTCCGGGTTTCCTGTTTTTTGCTTTTGAATGTTCCGCTCTGACTGCATTTTCTGTAGCTCATCAAGATATATTTCTATGCAGGTTCTGTGGTAAGGGGAGGGGGCGTGGCCAGAAGCCAAAAGGCTACAAACAGATGATAAATGTGTGATTCCAAGTGAGAGGACAACAAGAGCTTCACACTACTCTTTCCAAAGGTTACCGCATTATTTTTACTGTCAAAGTGTAGTTTCCTGCTCAGCCGTCACCATTTCTGTGTTAATTTTTCTATATAATGTGAATCACTGCCAGTGCAGGCCATAAATCGTAGGCATCTTGCTGTCTGTTCTGCACTTCCTATGCATTTAGATTTCATGTCCAACTATTATGTTTGCACAGATTCCACAGTGTAACAAATGGCATTTATATGTAAGGAAGTATGAAATACTTCAGCATTGTCAACGTACAGTTGTGGTCAAGACCTTTGGTGATTTGATGCTCAAACGGTCAAAGTGCAGAAAGAATATCTGTGAGCGCAGTAACAGCATGCAGCTGCACTGAAGCCTGTGCCAATGGAACACAAAATGTAGTTCACACTTAACTGTTTCATTGCTTTGTTTTGTTAGTAACTGATTCCTTTATAAAGTTGCATTGCTTAACCACTAATGATTTAATTAAAAACGCTCTTTGGTTCACACATTCTGCGTCTTTATTGAGTGCTTAGTGGTTTCTGTTCCAACGTATTTGTTGCTCTTTTGTCTAAAAATTCTTGAAACATAAATGCAATAATACAGAATTTGAAAGACCACCATGATTTTATTCATTGTCACTGTGAGTTCACACACCTTTGTGTCCAAAACATCATCAAAATGATGCCAGTAAGGAGCATGTCAAGTAGTAAAGGCCACTGCATAAAACCGCAATCATAACTGGGTATTTACATTCAAAGGACAATGTATCAATCATTACACAGGTAACAGCATGAAAGGCAAAACAATATCATATAGGCCTGCTGTGTATCATAGCCGGACAAAACAGCAAGCAGTGGATAAGCTACTCAGATCCAGCCAAAGGTGAAACGTGCAGAGGTGCTTTTATCGCATTACACCCTGTCAGGTACGGTAATTGACTGGATAATCATTGTTTTATGTTCATCATGACATGATGTTTTTAAAAGCTCCTAATCTTGGTAACCAGCAGGTTACCTATATCTGCCTAGTAAACGGTATTTACACCTTTGAACTGCCTCATAGTGCCATTTCTCTTTCTCCTTTTGATTCGTTTCCATATTTTTGCTTTACAAGCGTTTCTGTTGTTTGACACCTGGCCGCGTGCAGGATAGAGGCGGGACCGTTCCCGGAAATGGCAGGAGCTGGAGGACGGTGCCAAGTTGTCTGCAGTTTGCGCAAACACTGCCGGAAATGGTGGGGTTTGCGTCTGTATTCCAGCGAAGCTTAAAAATTAATTGTCGGGCTAAAGCGCCACAATATATTAAAGGAGCTACAGCAACCCCCCCCCCCCCCAAAGTAACGTAACCACAAGTGTTTACGAGTCATATTATCGTGGACATTCTTATTTTGAAATCTGAAACCGGAAGTTGTGTTTGAGCCGTGTTCAGCTCTTGCTACTGCTGCTTTACCAGAAAGCAAAAGGTGATAAAGTAACGTAATTTGGCGATGTAACATATTTGTCAGCCAACCTGTGTAAGGTTTGAAAGTTTTCTGTGTGTGTTGCCCAGTGTTGTCCATGGTGCTGCAGTAAGGAGTACCGCAGTCTTGTGAAAGGTGAGTTGTAGTCGGAGCAGGAACTACTTGTGGCGCATGAGAGTGAAGTTTTGGTGGAGCACGAAGCTTTACTACTTTGCTAGCTAGTAGCTTACCTTTCCTAGCTAGCTAAAGCAATACAGCGTTGGCCACACCAAAGTAACAAACCTAACGTAAACTCACCGCCTTTTCATTCACTGTACTCTGCTCAGCGACACTCGCGCCGTGGTTACAGTTTCATGTTTTCAGCGAGCCGCTTTGAATGTACAGTGAAGTTAGCAAAGCTAAGCTATCTGTTAAACTTCCCTGTTCCACTCACTGGTCAACAGTCAAGGATGTAAACAGATGGCTGTCCGTGAACCGCTACTGCACTCCGTTAGCACGCCGTTCGCGGCTGATTTACAATCTTTTTAAAAAACAAACGCTTTAGTTCAATAGTTTGTTAGTATAAATGTCACATTGCTTGGTAATGCCAGACAACAAATTAGTCATAGCGTTTCTCAGAAACTTCCAGTTAGTCTGACAATGGATTTGGGGGAGTGAGTTGATATTGTTACATCTAGGAGTTATGTTTTTGTTTTTTTTAAAGGAAATTTATAGAGACAGTTTTTACTTATTTTCCAGCAATGTCTTTCACAAACAAGTTAGCATCTGATCTTTAAGACACTGCAGCTGTGATGTTACCCTACAGCATGTTCAACAGCAGCACTGAGACAACTGGAAGCATGGAGTCAGAGCTGTTATGCTGGGTAAACGTAACTTTCTGAGCAGTACCACATTTTTTTTGTAATTTTGTGTCTGTACACCACCACACTGGATTTTAACACAAACTGTCAAGATGTGATTGAAGTAGAGACTTTCAGATGTCATTTCGGGAGTTGTAACATTTATTTATACATAGTACCCCATTTTCAGGAGCTCTTAAGTGATTGGTCATTCGACTGATAAGCAGTTTCATTGTCTGAGATCTGTTCCCTCATCATTTCTTGGCAAGTTAAGCTGATCTGGAGTTCAGTGCAGTTTTGAACTTAGTTTTGATATCTTTACACTGGAACTCTTATTATGAAATCCAAAGAGATGTCAATGCAAGTGAAGGAGGCCATCATTAGGCAGAAAAACCCACATAAACTTATGACAGAGACAGGCAAAACTTTAGGAGTCTGGTTTATTCTTAAAAAGAATAAATGCATTGGCCAGCTTAGCAAAATGCTTGGTTAAGCAAAGCCCCTTCACAACATCAAACCAAGCCAAAAACACTCTTGAGCAGGTAGGCGAATCATTGTCAAAGTCTAAAATCAAGAGGCACTGTCAAGAATGTAAATACAGCGGATTTACCTGGTTGTACTCAAGACTAGGAAGACCAGATGCTGCAAGACTGCTTGTACAGGACTTGATCATGCTAATGGATAAGCAAAGGAAAGCATACTGCAACAGCAAAGTAAGCGTGTCTAAGAAATGTGATATTCTTCAGTGGCCAAGTCAGTTACCTGATCTCAACCCAATAAAGCATGCTTTTCAATTACTGAAGATAAAACTGAAGGCAGAGACAACCACAAACAAGCAGCAACTGAAGGCGGCTGCCGTAAAGGCCTTACTCAGCACTTGGTGATGTCTGTGGGTTCTAGACTTAAGTAGTCACTGACTGTTCAGTATTAAAAAATAAGCCTTGTCTTCAACATTATGTCAGTTTGTCCAATTACTTTTGAGCATCTGTAGATGGGCAACTGTGTTAAAAAAATGGCTATGATTCCTTAACAATTAATGCAATAATTTTGTTAAACCCCTTGAATTAAAGCGGAACTTTATTGTTTGATTTAAAATCCACTGTGATGGTGTACAGAGGCAAAAAAACAAAGAATGTGTCATTATCCAAAAATTTATCGAATAGTATGTGATCATGCTATTTCTTTATTACCTAAAGCATCATTTTCTGCATATGTTCTGCTGAAAAAAGCAAAAACAAAAAAACTACAACAATACACCAGTATGGATATATTTGATATAACAACATGCAGAAGGCAAGGAGGATGGTATCAGCTGATACGGTTTGCATGCGGTGGCTTGTATTTAGCTCTGGACCTTTAGCAGTGTACAGAAGGAGGGCACCAAGACCAATGTTTGATCAATATTCCAACTGTTGGCCATCAAGCCTATTGTCAGATGACATTACATTCACCATTTACTGCAGCCACAGTTTCTCTGTTCTGTCCCATAAATTTTGCGGACATTATATCTGGTATTCAGTTTCATAAATTTGTATAATTGAGGTCAAATATAGCGTGATGAAAAAAGTAGTGTTTAATGTAGTGCTGAATGGTATGAGCAACAAGTTTTACTAAAATACATATCATAAAAAAAAGATTCAAACATGAAATCAGCCAAACAAAATAATCTAGGCAGGTGAACAGTCTGTTGTAATGTAAAGTCTCCGTGGACATCTGCTCAGAGCCTCATGCTCACGTGACGATGAAATATTCATTACTTTGACCCAGGTGGACCCTAATGTATTTGCAGATGTGGAAACTGTAACACACCCGTTAATCATGTTCTGCTTTTAAATTAGACGTGAGGCCACTTTCTATAGTTCAGACAATGCCAACATTTTGCTTCTTGGTGTTAATACTTTCATAACAGAGCTGTCAACAGCAGTTGTGAACATGTTATATCAGTCACCCATTATTTAATATGAAAATTTTCTTCTATTTTGGCTGTGAGAAACAGCACAAAGTCAAATAAGTAAATTTTAAAAAGCCATCAATATTTTTGTAAAACTGTTGGTTTAAATATTGGTATTTTCCCAGAATTTCACAGTTGCCGCCTCATCATCAAAGAGACTCAAAGGAACAGGTTTTGGTTTGTATATATTCCATCTTCATCTTTCTTTACCATAGGGTTTCTTAAAATTTTTTTTACTGTTCTCAGAAAGACTTTGTATTAATATCGGGGCTCTTCTGTCATTATTGCTTATTGCCGTTCTTTTCATTCTCTCATCCATCAACCTGGCTTTGTTTTCCTGTTGTTTCCACAGGAGGACCATGGCAATGTGGATCCAGGCCCAGCAGCTGCAGGGTGATGCCTTGCACCAGATGCAGGCCCTGTACGGCCAGCATTTCCCCATTGAGGTGCGGCACTACCTGGCCCAGTGGATTGAAAGCCAACTCTGGTATGCAGAGTAGCATCAGTCTCTCTCCAGTCCTATCGAACTTTATTTATAAAGCACATTTAAAAGAACAGAGTTGATCAGAGTGCTGTATATAAAATAAGGTTATCATACAATAAGAAATGTCTAACATAGCTCATCTGCTATTTGTATGAAAATTGAAAAACCTGATGACTATGGGTACAAATGATTTTCTGTATCTCTCTGTTTTACAACAGAGAGAGGAATCTTTCAGTCCTGATGTTCTTTTGTTCCATAAAGATGTTATAAAGTGGGCGATCAGAGTTGTTCAGGATGGCTTCTCTTTAGTGTGCATTTTTCCACCACCTCTCCCAGTATGTCAGTTCTTGTGCCAATTACAGAGCCTGCTTTCCTCACTAGTCTGCCCAGTCTCCTTGCATCCTTGTTTCTGATACTGAGACTTCAGCAGACTGCAGCATAGAACATCACACTTGCCACCACAGACTGTTAGAACATCTTCAGCATTTTGTTGCAGATGTCAAGAGATCTTAGTTTTTTTTTAACAACAAGCGATGGCTCTGCCCCTTTTTGTATAGTTCAAACCAGTCTAGTTTGTTATTTAGGTGTAAACCTAGATTTTTATATTTTGTTACCACCTCTATCTATGTCCACCCCACAAACATTTACAGGTTGGAGAGGGGACCTTGATTTTGTCTATGCATTCTGTTAAATGTTTAAAAATAATTGTGCTGTTCACAGGGACTCAGTGGAGTTGGACAACCCAGCAGAAGAAACCAAAGCAAAGCGTTTGCTGGATAACTTGGTGGCTGAGCTGCAGAGGAAAGCCCAACTCCAGGGAGGAGAGGATGGATTTCTGCTCAAGATCAAGCTAGGTCACTATGCCACTCAGCTAAAGGTACCTGTTAGATGCAAGAAGAAAAAATGTTTTAGAACTGGAACATTTAATCCAATTCAGTTTTTATTTATATAGTGCCAAATCACAACAGTCATACCAAGGTGCTTTGTATTGTAAGGTAAAGAGCCTACAATAATACAGAGCAAACTGCATTTATCCAAACCTTTCCCTTGTATATCCTGTGAAAACTTATGCTGACATTGTGCACTTTTCACGCAGCCACTACAGCTCTGACCTTAGACCCAGGGTCACGCTCATTAAATTTCACAAAAGCTGTAGGCAACTGAAGGCAAAAGCGCCACTCATCTCTGCACTAATGATCACACAATTTTCAAATATGATGATATTAATCAGCTGGACGATAACATCTCAGGACCTCCTACCACCTGGAACCGCCAGCCTGGAATAAACACTACAGCCTTTTCAGGTGTATATCTAACACACAGCCAAGGAACCGCCCTCAGATTGTGTTGTCTACATATGAGCTTGGGTTGTAGCACACTGTATGCATGTGAGTGCGTGCGCACGCTTGTTCTCAGAATGAAAGACGTGTGCATAATGATTGAGTGACACAAATCTAAATTCAGTTAAATGAAATTCAGGTTTATTTATATAGCATCAAATCAAACAGTTGCCTTATGGCGCTTTATACTGTAAGGTAAAGACCCTAACAATCAACCCACTTGGCGACAGTGAGAAAGAAAAACTGCCTTTTAACAGGAAGAAACTTCTGACAGAACCAGGCTCAGGGAGGGGCAGCCATCTGTCGCAACCATAAAGGACTGGCTTTCTGAGTTTGTATGTTGTATGGACTCTGTGTTGGATGTTTTGTTATTTTTTCCCCTCTTGTTGTGTTTTGAAGTTGTGAGATGTGTCAGTTGTGTATGTTGAGAAATGTAAATAAACTGTTTAAATAGCAGTATCCAAAATAAAACCTGTATCACTTTTATAAGAGCAAAGACATGAGTCAACTACACAGAAAAGACACCCTGATGTGATTAATATGTGTCTGTGTGTGTTTTGCAGAGCACTTATGACCGTTGTCCTTTGGAATTGGTTCGCTGTATTAAACACATCCTGCAGTCAGAGCAAAGGCTTGTTCAAGAAGCTACAAATGTAAGTCTTGAAGGAATTGCTGATGTAACATTATTTGCTAAAATCGAGCTTGTAGGTTCAACCCAAGGTTCTCGGGGTAGGGGGTTGGGGGGTTAAATAGAGTGGGACTTCTGTTTGTTTTTTGTTTTTTTCTCTGTGAGCTGCTGTAACTAGTACGTTTGACATCACTTGGTTTATGATTCTGCATATGCTGCTCAGAAACCATTGGAGGAACAAGCGTTGAAAAGCTTTGACAGGTGGTCATGTTGGATGTTTTTTATGGCTGTGAAACTTTTTTTGTACTTGGATACAGTTAGACTATCAACAGGCAACACATTCACACTGAGGAAAGAGTGAGTGATGCTTTTTCTGTGGACTGATCTGTGAAGTTAAGTGACAATTCACTTATGGGGAAAAAAAATTTGTAGTCGATGTCATCGATTACGTCAATGAATCGTTGCAGCCCTAGTACAGAGGTTGATTAGTTAAAAAAGGTGACACAATCGCATGTAATGGATACAAAAGAGGACAAAATGTGTAAAGATCTGTGTGTATTGACTCTGCAGTGATAATATTAAATTAGGGCATTTAATCCATAGGCCAATAAATGATAGCATAATACTGACCACATCATACTTCATTAAACAAAAAGATATTTGTACCATAAATTGATGGGGAAAAAGTCACCTGTTGGTACATAAAGTTTCCCCAGAAGGCAGAAAATATTGAAACACTTGATGTGTCTTATATTTGTTTTTGGTTGATATTAAGTTGCATTTAGTTATTTAGTTCTGTCACATGCACACTTATCTCACGTGTTTCGTCATCGCCATCCATTAGCCTGTGGTGCCTGGCCGGGTAAAGCCCACCCTTCTGTAGGCCCGCTACCCACGGGAGGCATCATAGGGGTTGGGTGCAATGTGTGTTGGGCGGTGGCCAAGAGCTTATGCCATGGCAGATTGATCCCTGGCTATCGAGACTGGCTATTGGGACATGGAATGTCTTTTGCCTTGCTTGTTTGGAAAATCCTTTTCCACTTTTCTTTTGGCCATTTTTGGGGGTCAGGCTAGCTAAAATGTCACTGTAAAAAGTGCTGACTGATGTTTTTATCTGCTGACCACTGATCAATGTGTCATTGGCAACACGGGAAAATGGGTTAGTGCACAGGTCTTAGCCTGCGCAGCAGCTGTTGGGATTTGTAGTATAAGTGGTGGGAATGCTATTTACCAGCAGGCCATTAATAGCTATGTAAATCATCTTGCAGGCCACATATAATTATATCCGGCCCCTGGGCCTTGAGTTTTTTGTTGAGTTTGACACTTGGGTGAAAAGTGGAGCTGAGCTGTCAACTGATCACCACCTGGTGGTGAGTTAGATCAGGTGGAGGGGAGGATGCTGGACAGACCATGTGCACCTAAACATATTAAGAGAGTGCACTGGGGATGCCTGGCAGAGGCCCCAGTACGGCAGGACTTCGACAGCATTCCGAGGGAGGCTGAGGATATTAAGTCCGAATGGACCATGTTCTGCACCTCCATTGTTGAGGCTACTGCATCAGAGCTGTGGCTGCAAGGTGATTGGTGCCTGTGCATGGTGGTAATCCCCAAACCAGATGGTCAAGGGAGCCATCAAGCTGAAGAAGTTGTGCTATCGGGCTTGGCTAGCCTGTGGGACTCCGGAGGCAGCTGATGGATACCAGCAGTCCAAGCGGAACATGGCTTAGGGCGGTGGCTGAAGCAAAAACTTGGGTGTGGGAGGAGTTCGGTGAGGCCATATAAAAAGACTTTCGGAAAACCTCGAAGTGAGTCTGGAAAACCGTCAGGTGACTCAGGAGGGAAAAGTGGTGCTCTACTCACGTGGTCTATAGTGCGGGTGGGGCGCTGCTGACTTCAATTGAGGCTATAGTCAGGCGGTGGAAGGAATACTTCGAGGACCTCCTTAATCCCACTGACACACCTTCTGTATGTGGAAGCAGAGTCTGGGGGGAAGGGGATGACTTGCCCATCACTGGGGGTGAGGCCACTGAGGTGGTTAAACAACTCCTTGGTGGCAGGGCCCCTGGGGTGGACAGGATTTGCCCTGAGTTCTGGTTTGAGGACTGTCTTGGTTGACACGCCTCTGCAAGCATTGCATCTAGGGCGGTGCCACCAGATTGGCAGACCAGGGTGTTTGTTCCCATCTTTAAGAAGGGGAGACCAGAGGGTGTGCTCCAACTATCGGGGTACAGTCCCAGTCTATGCCAGGGTGCTGGAAAGGAGGGTCTGTCCATTAGTCGAACCTTGGATTCAAGAGGAACAATGCAATTTTCGTCCTGGTCATGGAACGCTGGACCAGCTCTTCATCCTCTTGAGGATATTTGAGTGTGTGTGGGAGTTTGCCCATCCAGTCTAAATGTGTTTTGTGGACTTGGAGAAGGCATTCGACCGTGTCCCTCGCGGTATCCTGTCGGAGGTGCTGCGTGAGTATGGGTTGTCTGGCCTGTTGTTGCGGGCCATTCAGTCTCTGTACAACCACAGTGAGAGCTTGGTCTGTATTGCCGGCAATAAGTCTGGACTCATTTCCTGTGGGTGTTGGACTTCGCCAGGGTTGTCCTTTGTCACCTGTTCTGTTCATACTTTTTATGGACAGAATTTCTAGGTGTAACCAAGTGGCGGAGGGTTTCCACATTGGTGGTCTCAGAATCTCATTTCTGCCCTTTGTGGATGATGTGATCCTGTTGGCTTCATTAGGTGGTGGCCTCCAAGTGTGAAGCAGTGGGTATGAGAATTAGCACCTCTAAGTCTGAGGCCATAGTCCTCAATCAGAAAAAGGTTGCGTGCCCTCTCCGGCACAGGGACAAGTTACTGCCCCAGGTGGAGGAGTTCAAGTGTCTCGGGGTCTTGTTTACGTGTGATGGGTGAAATGAGCAGGAGGGTGAAGAGGGTGCTTAGTGAAAGTGAAGCTGTGGTTCTACTGTACGTCCCTACCCTCACCTATGGTCGTGAGCTTTGGGTAGTGACCAAACGAATGAGATCACGAATACAAGTGGCAGAAATGAGCTTCCTCTGAAGGGTGGCTGACCTCTCCTTTAGAGATTGAGCGCCTCCCGAATGGCTGCACTAAGTAGTGCTGCTGCTCCTCCCACATTGAAAGTAGCCAGTTGAGGTGGTTCGGGCGTCTGAGGCGCCCAGGAGGAGCTGGTGGAGGTGGCTGGGGAGAGGGAGAGTCTGGGGCTTCTCTGATAAGGCTGCTTCCCCTGCGACCCGGCCCTGGTTAAGGCAGAACAGATGGATGGATGTTTCTTCATTTTGTGTTTTTTATAATAGATAAAAAATTTTGGGACACGCAATTCTTCATTATTTTGAGCCCTAAACATCTGAACTGCCTGGTGTCTAGGCCAGCTGTGGAACTGGTGGTCAGGCCATGGACACGCTATCACAGCGCCACCAGCAGATCAACCAGGCCTTTGAGGAGCTCCGAGTGGCCACACAGGAAACTGAGAATGAATTGAGAAAGCTGCAGCAGAGCCAGGAATATTTCATCATTCAGTACCAGGAGAATATGCGCATCCAAGGTGAGGATGAGAAAGACACAAAAAGATCAATGAAGCAAATACACACACAACCCGAGACAGTCATTTTTGAATTATAGTCAGGGCACCTGGTGGGTTTTCCCAGAAAACCCCAGGATAATGCTACTGTAGGCATCACAGTCCCCACACTGACCACTCATCACAGTGTTTGATAATGTTCTAAACAAGACTGTTGTCTCTCCTTGATTAGACTACGTGTACAAATATGCACATGTACATGTGCAATCCCAATTCCAAAAAAGTTGGAGTGCTTTGAAAAATATTTAAAACAAACAGAATGTAATGATTTACAAATCTCACAAACCCACATTTTGTTCACGATAAAACAGAAAACATATAAAATATTTAAATTGAGAAAATGTACCATTTCATTAAAATATTAGTTCATTTTGACTTTCATGGTAACAACAAAAATGTTGGGATGGGGCAACAAAAGGCTCGGGTTAATTTGGGCTTGTGGCCATACCACCATGAGCACATCAGATCTTGTAAGCTAAGCGGGGTCAGGTCTGGTTAGTACTTGGATGGAAGACCGCGTGGGAATACCAGGTGCTGTAAGCTTGGGGGGGTTGGTGTAGCTCAGAAGGTAGAGCAGGTCATCTACTAACTGGAAGGTCGGTGGTTTGATTCCTGGCTGCTCGAGTCTGTATGCCAGATTATCTTTTGGTTAGCAAGATACTGAACCCCAAGTTGCTGTCCAATTGTTAATAAAATATGGGTTTATGAGATTTCCAAACTATTGCATTATGTTTTTATTTACATTTTACACAGCATCCAGGTTTTTTGGAATTGGGGTCGTAAATTCATTTAAATCTTAAACCAGCTTTCAACAACTAAGCTGCAGCAGGTATATGGAAACATAGGTGGCTGCATCAGGTCCAGAAGTACTTTTTTTTTTGAGGAGCAGAGCTGCATGTCTTGATTAATAGCAATCATGTTTAAAATAGTGTTTGTAACATCCTACTTACATCCGCTGACATCCTACTTTTTGCTTTGTTAGCCCAGCTGAGCAGCTTGTCTTCACTGCCTCCAGCTGAGCGCACCCAGCGGGAAACCACTTTGCAGAGCAAACGAGCTACTGTGGAGGCCTGGCTCACCAGAGAGGCCAGCACACTACAGAAATACAGGCTTGTATGAAGATATAGCACATATGGTTAGGAATAGGCATCATTAGGTCTCTCTGTCTCTCACTCTCACATATTCTCATGTTTTTAGGTACACATTTTCAACTGCTTGTTAAAGCAGATATCTAAACAGCCAATCATATTACAACGTAGGCAATAATAACTGATATAAATTTTTATGTGATTATCCCAATATCTTAAACACACACCCCTGAGTACATCCAGGCTACAAAGGAGGAGATGCTAGCATCTGGTGACTCACCGGAGCACTCGCTAGGTGTGCTCAATACGACAGGAAGAGCAAACAGTGTAAGGAAATTACTGATGCAGTTACCTGGTGGAAAACCAGGACTTTAAGCAGCTGGATACAAAGCTCAACTTAAGATACGGCATCCCAGGTAGAAAATATTTTTCATTATGTGACAGTATTGTGCAGTTCCTGAAGAGTTAAAAGGTTAAGTAACTCAGTAGGTTTACACTTCAAATTCAGGAGCGTGTCTTCAGTGACAGTAACTTATTGGAAAAGAAGGATGGAAATTACCCTTCATTTACTTACTTATAAATGCTGCTAAGCTGCAAGCATCAATGAAACATTGTTCAGTATTTTTTCTATATCGTCAGAAATATTGTCATCACAAAATTGTTTTGAAATATTGTGCTATAAATTTGAGGCTATATCGCCCATCCCTAGTGTAGACATGGTCAAGATGATTCGTTAAAGTTCAAAGAGAGTGTTAGAATGGGGAGAAAGGTGATTGAAGTGACTTTGAACATGACATGGTTGTTGGTGTCCGACAGACTGGTCTGAGTATTTCAGAAATGGCTGATCTACTGAGATTTACCCCACACACTCCAGGGTTCCCAGAAAGTGGTCTGAAAAAGAAAATATCCAGTCAATGTCAATTATGTTGTGGTTTTTTTTTTTTGTGAAGGAAGACATTTAAATCACTTTAGTTTAAAATGAAAACATTTAATATATTAAAGAATCAGAAGAATTATATGTACACCGTCAATCATGGTTCAGGAAATCACAGGCTGTCCCAGCAGCTGGCTGTGACCCCCCCCCCAAGAAGAGCAAAGATTCTAGACTAAGCCTAACACTTTATGCTACCTCTATCTACAAGCAAAACCGATACAGTGAGCCGTGGTTTGGCCTTCGTCATTGGTCCGTCCAGTGGTTGGTACTTATGGCTCCGATTTCTTCCATCAGCGATGTAAAAGAAGCACATGCCTTCCTGCCCTCACATGTCCCTAATCAGTTTTGTTCTACGTAGTAGCAGTCCGTGGTGACATGTACTCACCCTCCTTAGACACAAACGTACATGTTTTAGCAAAACCTTCAAGGATAAGATAAACATATTTTTTCCCTGAGACCGGGAAGGTCATAAATAAGATACACATATCTCCCAAAGGCTGTGAAGTTAGTCTGGTGACTACTGGTCCATCATCTGTCTGCTCTCTATCTAATGTATTTATTTAATTATCTATTATTTGCTTCAGTCACTACTTGTTAATTTCCTGCAGTTTACTTTTAAGCAGTTGTCATTTTATTCATTGAGTAAAACATAAAACTCAAAACAATTATCTGGACACAAGTACCTTGTTGATGTCAGAGGAGAATGGCCAGTACTCCTTTGAGCTGATAAGAAAGCAACAAATATCCTTTTTGTACAACCAAGGTATGCAGAAGAGCATCCCTAAAGGCGCAACATGTCAAACCTTGAAACAGATTGTTTATAGCAGCAGAAGCCCATATCAGGTCCCAATCCTGTCAGCTACTATTTATTGTATTATTTTATTGTTGTAAAATTATTATGTTTTGGAAACAGGTCTCTCTTGCAAATGAGCCTCGATGGGACAACCTGTATAAACAAAGTTAATTAAAAAAAAATAAGAACAGGAAACTGAAGAAACAATTCATACAAGCTCATCAAAGTTGGACAATAGAAGATTGGAAAAACATTGCCTGTCCAGTCCTAAGTTTCAGTTTCTGTTGCAGCATTCTGATGGAAGGGTCAGAATTTGTCAGCAGGCATAAAAGCATGAAGCCATCCTGCCTTGTATCAGTGGTTCAGGCTGGTGATGGTGGTGTAATGGTGTGGGGATATTTTCTTGGCAAACTTTGGGCCCCTTAGTACCAACTGAGTATTATTTACACACAACGGCCTATCTGAGTGTTGCTGTTCATGTCCATCTCTTTATGACACAGTGTATCCATCTTTTAATTGCTGCTTCCAGCAGGCTAATGTACCATGTCAGAAGGCACAGATATCTCAAACATGAACTTGACAGTGAGTTCACTGTACTACATTAAAATGACCTCCACAGTTACCAGATCTCAGTCCAGTAGAGCACTTTTTGGATTTAACAGATCTGCCACAACTGTGGTGATGCCGTCATGTCAGTATGGGCCAAAATCTCTGAATCTTGTTTCTAGCACCTTTAGTCCCTGCCACAAGGAATAAAGGAAGTTCAGAAGGCAAAACGGGGCCCAACCTGGTACTAAAAGTGAAACAATTCCACTGTCAAGCCCTCAAGTCTTTTCACAAAAATGACCATTGAAAATGAGATGTAGCTCTCAAGCTACAATCCACTGATGAAGCTGTGCCTGCTGCTTTTCTAAGCACAAAACATGAACATTTCAACAAATGCTTAAAATCCACTGTCAATAAAGCAGCCGTGACCAAAAAAAAAGAAAGCCATTCTGTTTTCCAAGTTACAAAACAGAGATTTATTTTTATAACAATAGTGAGTGTTACTTTGGTTTGAAGGTGAAACATTTTGAATTTGGCAAATCCCACTAGCATCGGCGCTGGGAGGCTGTGCTCAAATGTAGGAGCAGTTAGTAAATAAGCAGAAAACAACCTGTATTATTTTGATTTACACAAAGTATTCACCTGTTTACTGAGACCATTTCTGATGAGGCTTCAGTGAACAGCACATTGATCACCTGAAGGCCCAGATGTATCTCTCAGGTCCTGTGTCAGTTCTTTGCTGGATTTTCCAGTTTCCCCTCTCTGTTTTTTTTTTCTCAATTGGTGAAGTTTTTGCTACTCCTCAGTCATTTATATTTGAAACCTTCTGAAACTTGGCACAAATACTCTTCAGGTGAAGCTCGATAAGATAGGGAAGACAAATTTTTGACTTTGGGCTTTTTAGATTTTTTTTTAAAATCATTTTTTGAAACTTGGTATAAGTATTCAATTTGCGCAGCTCTACAAAATGTTTAAATGTTTTTTCCCCCAATTTCTTTTGAAATTTTCAAGATAAACTGTATTCATGTTTAACTTTGTCTACTTCTCCCTTATTTATTACTGAATCTTTTTGAATTTTCCTACAAAAAAAAAAAAAAATATATATATATAATTATAATATAAAATAAAACATTTTTCATGAAATACTGAAAAATGTTTAATTTTCAACTTTTTTATTGTTGATGAACTTTAAGAAATACCATGTTAATGTTTTGTATTTTGGATGTCTTTGCATTTAGATGGAATGGTTAATAAATTTCAGTGTGTTGCAGTTCAAGGAGGAGCCTTCTAACAAATATTCAAAGATGACATAGCCCCAACCTTATAAATGTCCACTTTCACATAGGCATACCATTGCTGAGTCACATATTAATTGTCATTGAATGGATGAAAAACAAATTACACATGAATGATGCTTGGTTAGGGAAGTTCTGCCTTTTGCTGTGCCTCTTGTTTGATCAGCTCTGTGATGGTTGACCTACAGCTTAGTCAGTTTCTCTTCCAAAATATCACTATCAATATTGCCTTGAGGCGACTGTTTGTTGTGATTTGGCGCTATATAAATAAAATTGAATTGAATTGAATTAAAACATTTGACAGTGGAGCTCTGTAGGCCAACAGATCTCTTCTTTTTTCTTTTCTTTTTTTTAAGGACACACTCCATACCATGTCAAAATATCCCACATTTTCAGCTAATAGCTCTTTGGGGATCACCTTGTTGGTGCAAAAATACAACTTTATATGCGTCCAATTGTGTTATCTTTGGGATATTTCATAGATTTAGCTAAAGAAATGGGAACAAATGATGTGTTTTTGCGACAAGCTGTTAGTAACAAAGTGCCTAAAGATACAATTTAAAATTGGTTCTTGGCTAAGTTGTCTATTACGTGTAAACACAACACTGGTTCATCCCTTGAGTTAGGTGCCATTTTTATGCTTGAATGATTCGTAGGCCATTTTAAGTGGATTAACAAACAGAAAAAAAATTCCTCTGAAAACTTTCAGGTTCAAGGACTGTATTGAAAATGAGTGAAACAGCAGCCAGTATTTAAAGAAAAACTTTAAAAGACTGAGTAAATTTAAGACCACTAAAAAAAATCACAAGAAAGTTTAGCTCCTTAGAAAAAAATAGAAACAAATGAGGGGTGGCTCAAGACTTGGACACTACTATAAAGGACACGAGTGTCATGTTAAGCTGTAATTCATAGTTACATATTTCGTATGCAGCTGTTTCTCAGTGTGTTTCTGTATTTTGGCAGGACCTGGCAGAGCAACACCAGAAGACCCTGGGCCTGTTGAGGAAGCAGCAGACTGTGATCCTGGACGAGGAGCTCATTCAGTGGAAGAGGAGGCAACAGCTGGCTGGCAACGGGGGTCCTCAAGAAGGGGGACTGGATGTTCTTCAGTCCTGGTATATATTGGGACTTTTTAAATTGTCAACTTCAAGATATAATTTTACCTACCCCAAACAGGTGTTTTTGTAATATAGTAAACTTTTGCAGTAAAGGCACGGTCTTGGATACAACACAAATATAGAAATATCATACATGCTTTAAATGTATTCACAAAAAGGAGCCCAGCGAATGATGGCACCCTTATTTTCTGCTTGCCTGCATTACTGCCACACATTACTGCCTTCCCTCTCCTCGTCCTCCAGGTGTGAGAAGTTGGCTGATCTGATCTGGCAGAACCGGCAGCAGATCCGGCGCTGTGAACATCTTACCCAGCAGCTTCCTCTGCCGGGCCCCATGGTAGAGCTGCTGAGCAAACTCAATGCTGACATCACTGATATAATCTCTGCCCTGGTTACCAGGTGAGAAGTAGACTGTGGCTCTTCAGTCTTTATAGTCAGCCTCTGTAATCTGATTTTCACCTTTGCCACAGCTTAAGTATGCAGTGTAGTTTGCATCTGTACTGAATAACCACAGAATTGCATTGTCAAACAAAGCTACATTTCAGTTTCACTTCTCTTTGGTTGCTTTACTCTCTTTCTTTCTGTTTCTCATTGGCACACACTGTTCCTCCCTCCAGGGAGTTAGTAAAGCTCTGCCTGTGTTCAGCTCAAGTTGCTGGATAGGTGCTTATATGGATCAAAAAGAAAAAACATCTTTGCATTTAAGCTCAGCCTATTTCTTCAGTAACTAGGTTTATATGAACACAGAAAATCAAAAGGAAAGGAAAACCAGAGCTAGCAAGGCCGTTGCAATGTGATAATGAGCGCGTTTCAGTAGTGTGTGTGAGAGCGTTTCAGTAGTGTGTGTGAGCGCGTTTCAGTAGTGTGTGTGAGCGCGTTTCAGTAGTGTGTGTGAGCGCGTTTCAGTAGTGTGTGTGAGCGCGTTTCAGTAGTGTGTGTGAGAGCGTTTCAGTAGTGTGTGTGAGCGCGTTTCACTAGTGTGTGTGAGCGCGTTTCACTAGTGTGTGTGAGAGCTTTTCAGGAATAATGTCCTAAACGGCACCTCATACGCGTGCGCGCCCACACACATACACACACACACACACCTTTCTTTGGCCACAGCGGCTTTTCTATCAAGTGAAGATAGACAGGAAATGGGGGAAAGATGCGGGAAGACACGCGGGCGAATCAGCGACAGGCCAGGACACTATCCTGTGCCACCCGCACTGCAACACGGCATATGCATGTGGTCACCTGCTCCACCACTGAGCCACTTGCACCGAAACTTGGCACTTCTGTCATGATGAAGCTGTTCATGTTTTATGCGTCCTGGCAGTGACTGTGGCAAAATAGCTCTCTAGCACCACCTACAATGAAGCAGCTCTAGCCCTACGTTTCATTTACATGTGTGAAATTTGGTAGCTTCATGTAATGTTCTAAGATAGAACAAAGAAGTCTCTTGGAGCCATAGCCTAGTCAGCCATTCTGAATTTAAGATATAATTGTGGCAGCATTTTTGCCTTTTTCTGCTCTTGTACTTTAACAAACTCCTCCTAGAGATTTAATTGGATCAATATGATCTTTGCTGAGTTCAATCTAAGGACCTTGACAATGCTAAATTTGAGTAAGGGTGTGTCTGTGGTGGCACGCTGAATTTTCATTGGCAACAGGACACAAAATTGTTATATCTCAAATGTCTCAAACTGTAATCAGTCCTGGTCTTCACAAGCTTGATGTACTCGTCACAGTAGTCCGTGTCTGGATACATTTCTGTGCCAATATTAGTTCACACTATAGTGCCACCCACTGGCAAAAGGAAGCAGTAGGTGATAAACATCATGCAATATGCATGAAACTTTCTTAGTGGGTACCATAGATTATATAAAGCAGCATTATGCATAATTTGTGGGTCTTCTCCAACACCACCATGTGGTTGTAAGAAGTGGCAAATAACACTGAAGTGGAATAGCTAGTTAGAACACAGGGTTTTAGACAGCCACATGACTGCAGAAAACACCATGCCCAAGCAGCACTGAGCCATGACTTCTGCACACCTAGGCATGCACCAAGGTGCAAAGGGCCTTATCATCACACAGGTCACTAAAATTGGACAATAGCACCTTATTTCCAACTGAGCAGGGTTTAAACACCACAGCCTACCTGAGTGTTACTGCTGATGTTCATCCCTTTATCACCACAGTGTACCCATGCTGCCAACAAGCTAATGCACCATGTCACAAACCATGTCCCAAAACACAGATCATCTCAAACTGTTTTTTGAGCATGACGGCGAGTTCACTGTACTAAAATGGCCTCCACAATCACCAACTCTCAATCCAATAGAGTATATTTCTTGGAGTGGGTTTGGTATCATGGATATGTAGCTGTGAAATCTGCAGCAACTGTGTGATGCTATCATGTCAGTATGGGGAAAATCTAAGTAATGTTTCAAGCACTTTTTTTGAATCTGTGGCATGAAGAATTAAGGAAGTTATGAAGGCAGAAGTGGTTACAATCTGGTAGTAGCAAGATGTACCTAACTAAGTGGCCAATGAGTCTATTTTATTTGTCCCAGATTGGGTAAATTTACATTGGAAATTTATTTCCACTGAGCTGAGAATGAAAACTATCGCCAGACTCAAGACAGCCACACAATCAAGAATGCAACTCACTGACAAAGTCGCTTCAGAATAGATGTTTTCAGATGTTAACACAGCTTGACTCACCATCCACACTACTATCATCACAGAAACCAGTGAGCTTATATTAGCCACCACCACAGTAATTCTGGAAATATTTGGGCATAAGATCAAGAATATGTGCAGAAAGCGACACCTGTTTAAAAAATAAAAGACAAAAAAATGGTAGCTAAAATCAAGGAAGCCTGGAAGGATCTTAGATGTTGTTGTTGGCTGTCAGTGGAGCAGAAAGTTTTTATGAGGGAAGGTCCTGGATGGATGAGAAGTACAACATGATTTCTATAATTGATGTTCTAGAAACTGCCAAACAAAGATTCTGAATCATGAAGTATCCACACAAGGGTAATACACCTTCGAATTACTGGTCAGTTACCTATCTCTCCACAACATGGAGGCTCAGGAGGTAGAGCAGGGCATCTACTATTCAAAAGGTTGGTGGTTTGATCCCTGGCTGCTTCAGTCTGGGCAGACTGGCTGCTCAGGCTTACTGAAGCCTGATTTGCTCCTGATGCATTCATCGGAGTGTGATTGTGTGTGTGAATGGGCGAATGAGACATGCAATATAAGTGCTTTGAGTGCGCAAGTAGACTAGAAAAGTGCTACATAAGAACCTACCATTTATGTGTTTGTGTATCATAGCAGTCAAGCTGTTTGTGCAAATAGTTCAAAAGGGCAGAGGTCCACCTCTGAAGGTGTTTAACCCTTTAACTTCGGGCGATCGCCGCTGAAGCACCGGTTTCCTGCCCTTACAAGCCACGAACAACTGGTTAAGACGTAGTGTATCACCACCGAGTAGGCTGATCAAAAGAACTTTGATCAGCTGGCTTTTTACCATAACTCCGCGACCGTTTGTCCTATCGGGAAAAATTCAAACGTTTTCTGAAAGCCCAGAAATTGCACTTCATATAGGGGTATTACGGTATTTGTTGTCAGAAGTCCGTGAACGGCGGCACTTTTGAAGTACGTTGTGTCATGGACGGTGCATTCAGGGTTAAAGGTTTAAGAACAACAGGGCCAAGATCCTATGAGACTTCATGTTCCAAACAGGCAAACAACTGCTGGTCAACCAACTAGACATATTGATGGTTGACAACAAGCAGCATTGTAATAGATGTAACAATCCCAGCCAACATTAACATCAGTAAGAAGGAACTTGGTAAAATCGAGAGGTACTGAGGCTGAAGGTGCTAGAGCAGATGTGGAAGGTAAAGCCCAGGACGGTCCCAGTGGTAATAGGAGCGTTAGGAGCTATAACCCCGAAAGAGGAAAAGTGGCTCTATCAAATTCCGGGAACAACGTGATCATTTGTCAGTGACTTAGTGGCTTTCATGGACAGAATCATAATCCACTTTTTGCATATTAGCTCCATGTGCATAATACTTACGTCATCTCAGGAGAAAAGTGGTGACCATCATGTTATTTCTCTTCTTGACAGCACCTTCATCATTGAAAAGCAGCCCCCCCAGGTGTTAAAAACCCAGACAAAGTTTGCAGCCACAGTCCGCCTTCTGGTGGGTGGGAAGCTCAACGTCCACATGAACCCACCTCAGGTCAAAGCTGTCATTGTTAGCGAGCAGCAAGCCAAAGCTTTGCTGAAGAATGAGAGTACACACAGGTGAGGAGCACAAACTTTTCTGATAGTACTTATAAATGGTAGTTTGTTTGATAATAAATGGCACTTAATTAGTTGATTGTTAGCTACTAAACACACATTTGTTAAAGTTTTGTTGTCATCTTTGAGATTGTTGGCTTTAAATCTTGTCCTCTGAAGATGAAGACACAGCCGGCAAGAATATGTTTAATCCTTACTTTCTGCTTTTTTGCCTGGAATAGTGAAAGCAGTGGAGAAATCCTCAACAACAACTGTGTGATGGAGTATCACCAAGCCACTGGCACTCTTAGTGCACACTTCAGAAATATGGTAAGCTTTTGCCAGACTTGTCTTTGTTGGTTTTTTGTTTTTAGCAATAAGATAGACTTAATTTTTTAATTATTATTGCTATTATTTTTTTTTATGAGGCATGGAGTGGTATTCTTAAACACTAAAGAAGTGACAAGACACAGCTGCCTCAGAGAGTTCAGGCTGTGCTGAAGCATAAAGGCAGTTGTGCCAAATACTGACTTTCAAGTTTTCTAGAATTGTACAAACCCTGTTTTTGCCTTTTAAACTTTATCTATATACTGTATCTACTCTTTTCATTTATGTTTGCACACATTTCAATAAATCACTGCAGCTGATTCCTATTTTCTTATCAAATTGAAGGGTGGCTCAAGACAGGACTCTGTCTCTCATATCAAAGCTACTTTAAGCTGTCCCCTTATTCATGAGGGGTTGCCACAGCAACTTGGCAGTGTGATTGTATATGGAAAATATAAATGGAATATTTCCACTTTGACAAAATGATAGAATAACTATAAAATTCAGTGTATTATAAGTCACAAGAGACTGACAAAGCAGTTACACAATTATTATAATGGGGTAATTATTTTTGTGTGTGTCCCAGTCATTGAAGAGGATCAAACGTTCAGACCGTCGAGGTGCGGAGTCAGTGACGGAGGAGAAGTTTACAGTTCTGTTTGAATCCCAGTTCAGCATTGGGGGCAATGAGCTGGTCTTCCATGTCAAAGTAAGCAGATGTGATATCTGATCATTTATACTTGGATTAGTAATTGAACTTCACGGGTTAACCTGCTTGTTTACTGAACAGTCAAATTTACTATTAGACTAGACTCTAGTTGTAATTTTATGGCTTAAAAGTTGAATTTTAAACATTCAACTTTAATAAGTGAACAGTTTTCTAATTAAGTCTCTTACTGTCTGTAATGTGTGTCCGTAACCTGCAGACCCTATCCCTACCTGTGGTAGTGATTGTCCACGGCAGCCAGGACAACAACGCAACAGCTACAGTCCTGTGGGACAATGCCTTTGCTGAGCCAGTAAGTTGGTTGCCCCTGGGTGGTCCAATTCTAAAATGGTCTTTTTATAATTATCAGGTAGTGACTACAGTCCTCTTCATAATGTTTGGGACAAACACATTTTTTGTAGCCTCTGTACACCACCACAGTAAATCAGACAATATGTGATTGAAGTGCAGCACTTCGCTCGTGATCAAAGCATACCACATCATCTGTCAAACATGGTGGAGGCAGCATATGGTATGGTACGCGTGGAACCGAGCCACTAGTGTTTATTGATAATGTGACTGCTAATAGAAGCAGCAGAATTAATTGTAAAGTATACGGGGCTAGACTCAGATTAGACAGAGCTTCAGAGTGTAAATAGATAATGACCCAAAGCATACTGCAAAAGCAACCAGAGTTTCTCAAGGTAAAGAAATGGGATATTCTTCAGTGGCCAAGTCAGTCACCTGATCTCAACCCAACAGAGCACCTTTTCCATTATTAAATACAAAACTGAAGGCAGAGAGATCCAGAAACAAGCAGCAACTGAAGGTGGCTGCAGCAAAGGTCTACTGGAGTAACTCAAGAAAGGAAACACTTGGTGATGTTCATCGGTTTCACACTTCAGACGGACATTGGCTGCAAAGTTTTTGTTTCTTTATTAAAGTATTAAAACGAGTATGTATATTTAAACTTGTTTGTCCCATTCATTTTAAAACTCTGAAAATGATACTGTGTATAAAAATGTTTGTAATTCTTAAGTGGTTTATGAAAAAAAAAATTTTAAACCTCTTGTCTGCTCTTTAATCACATATTGATATTCTGATTTATAATCAACTGTGGTGGTGTACTGAGATAAAAATACAAAAATTGTTTCTTTGTCCCAAATGTTATGGAGGTCACTGTATATCAGATGTTTATTTGAAACCCTTACAAATTGTCACATCTATGTACAATACAGACCAGTGATTGGATACAAACTGTCTATGTACAGAACCAAACTGACACTTAATCCATCTTGTTATTACTTTCTGCAGTAGAGCCCCACTGTTGTCCAAATTTTTGGACAATTTCCCAAGTGAGCCTCACAGTGTTTTTCTACAACCTGGAACACATACACACATATTTTTTAAAAATAAAATAGGAACTAAAGCTGTCAAATAAATGTAGTGGAGTTGAAAGTGCAACGTTTCTCCCTGAAATATAGAAATTAAATAAGAAATACTGTATTTATCCCACATTTGGGAATTTTTTTTACAGCATAATAGTGGAATTGCAGAGCAGCAGCAAATGGAAATACAGCACAGAACTAAGTACAGAATTGTATTTAAGTAAATATACATAGTCAGTTTTACAACGGCTTTAGTGCTTTAATTTCAGGAAACACAAAACAATAACAGCAAATAAAGTACAAAGTTGGAATCTTAAGTACTGCTGTGCTTTTCCTCTTTTTCACCACCCTGTTCCTCCTCTCATCAGGGCAGAGTGCCATTCATTGTGCCAGAAAAGGTGCTGTGGCCCCAACTGTGCGAGGCTCTTGATATGAAATACAAGGCAGAGATGCACAGCGGACGTGGTCTGTCAGAGGATAACCTGGTCTTTCTGGCACAGAAGGCTTTTTCAAGCAGCAGCAATAACTCTGAGGACTACCGCAACATGACCATATCCTGGGCCCAGTTCAACCGGGTGAGGCCAGCATGTTTCCTCAGCTCATCTGACTGTTAAATTGGATGTTTGTTGTGAAGCTGTGCTCTCAATAGAGCTCTACTTATGCCAAAATGCTTTCATGCTTTTAAGGATTTTGGAGAGAAAAGGAAGGTTGGAGATTGGCCTATAATTAGCTTAGACAGCTGGCTCAAGTGATGAATTTTTAAGTAGCAGTTTAATTACAGCCACCTTGAAGGCATGTGGTACATAGCCATCTAGACTTAAGAGCTTCTTTGAACAGTCTAGTAGGAATGGGATCTAATAAACATGTTGCTGGTTTGGAGGAAGTAACTATTGAAGTTAACTCCAAAAGATCAACTGGAGCAAAAGAGTCTAAGCAAATACCAGCAGTGCTGAAAGCAGCCGAACATGAAGATAAATCTTGGAGATGGTTTTGAATAATTTTTCTCTCTAATGTCTAAAATTTTATTTGTAAAGAAATCCATGAAGTCATTACTAGTTAAAGTGAAAGGAATACTCGGCTCTACAGAGCTCTGACTCTTTGTCAGCCTGGCTACAGTGCTGAAAAGAAACCTGGGGTTGTTCTTATTTTCTTCAATTAATGATGAATAGTAAGATGTCCTAGCTTTACGGAGGGCTTTTTTATAGAGCAACAAACTCTTTTTCCAGGCTAAATGAGCATCTTCTACTTTAGTGAGACACCATTCCCTCTCCAGCTTATGGGTTATCTGCTTTAAGCTGCGCGTTTGTGAATTATACCACGGAGTCAGGCACTTCTGATTTGAGGCTTTCCTTTTCAGAGGAGCCACAGTATCCAAAGTCGTACGCAGTGAGGATGTAAAACTATTGATGAGATAATCTACCTCAGTGGGAGCAGAGTTTAGGTAGCTGCTCTGCACTGTGTTGGCACATGGCACTGAAGAGCATAATAATGAAGGAATTAGATCCTTAAACTTAGTTACAGCACTTTCAGAAAGACTCCTACTGTAAAAGAACAAAAAACAAAAATAAAACTTATTCCCCACTGCTGTGTAATCCATTAAAGTAAATGTAAATGTTACTAAGAAATGATCAGACAGGAGGGGGCTTTCAGGGAATACTGTTAGGTCTTCAGTGTTTGGGTAGCTGATGATGACACCTTCCATATACTTGGAGATGTAACTGAGGACAATAGATGTATACTCTTCCAGCTCCACCTCTTTTTCATGTGTTGCTTCCTCTGAAGATCTGCCAGTCTGTGCACTGAAAACAGTCCTACAACACAGAGGCAGCATCACTGGGCCACACAGTGATGGTTCTCTGTGTGTTGTTTTGTGGCGTTTTAAGAGAGGGTGTTAGGCAGCACCCAAAGGAAATACAATGCAAACAGTCATGATGAACACACCTGTAAACTTGTGAGGTATAGTGGCTGGCATTTAACAGTCAGATGTTCTATTGCATCAGATCAGAGTACAGTTTGTGCACCAATCTTTGTTTATGTACACACACAGTCCTCCTCAAGTTTTCCCCAACAGATGGTTTTGGTCTGCATAGAAGAGTAGCAGGCCATCAATCTGGAATGCCGTGTATGGCCTGTTTAGCCAGGTTTACGTAACACAAAGTACAGCACTGGGGAAAACCCCAAGCACTGAGTAAATTAAGTCCACCTTGCTGTCCAGGGAGTGGACGTTGGCCAAAAAGCCAGCTTGCTTAATCCTCCTTTGCTTCCGTGCACACCACTTCCTTTTGCCTCTTAGCTGCCCCACTGTGCTGTGCCCATCTAATGTCCTCAAAAGTTGCAGTTTGCCTAGCATAGCTTTGAGCTCAGATGGAGCCCTAATGGTTGAGCTGTCCCTGATGTCGAGGAGTTTCATTGAACTTAAGTTAACTTAAGGGGGAAGAGGACATATTTTTAAGTAATTATGTTAAAGCTAAATCAGTCAGCGTTTTGTCCGTTTCTTAATTGGAATTGAAAAATAACTCTGTGTGTATTTTTCTTTCAGACTTTTTTTTTTTTTGCATTTTGGCATTTTGGCATCACATTATGGAAGGTGGATAGTGTCCTCTGTTGCCCAGCAGTGATGGTATTGGTCATCAGTGATGCCATGGGGGAAGATAGCATGGTTGGACTAGGGAGCAGATTGCCCCATGCAAGACTGTAGTCAGCCTGAGTCAGACCTCAATTGTTTGGCGATAGATTGCCTCCCACCAGGCAACCTGTGCAACTGTCTTGCAAGCAGAAGTGTTGGTTGCTGTAACTACTTACAATTGATTGGCAGCAGCAAAAAGAAAAAGTACTATAATTACTCAGTTGTCAATGATTTTTTCTCTCCCCTAGTCACAAGCCAGTTGCTGTCCCTGACTCTAGTGTGACTGAGGCTTTATGGTTATTGGTAAAGGGACTGGTATTCATGCTGCCCTTTTGATGTCTTATCAGCCACTCACATCATTTTTCTGTTACTAACAAAAGATCAACATTCACACCCATCCATAATTTGTTCTGTTCTTGAAAGCAAAAGTTTTCATGAGACTGTAAATGGCATCCATTTATGCACTGCTATCTTAAGGTCAGGACCTTAATGCTGCGACAGCAGGCCACAGCATTTCAGTCCAGTTAAGGTCTGGAGTTTGACTGGGCCATTGCAACACCTTGATTCTTTTTTGTTTCAGCCATTCTGTTGTAGGTTTGCTGATGTGCTTGGGATCATTGTCCTGTTGCATGACCCAATATTAGCCAGCCTTTATCTGTCTGACAGATGGCCTCACATTTCTCTAGAATCCTTCAGTATACAGAGGAGTTCATGGTTGACTGATTGACTGCAAGGTTCCCAGATACTGTGGCTGCAAAGTAAAACCAAATTACCAGAGTTGACTTAGTCTTCACAGTCCTATGAAAACTTTTTTTCACAACTGTAGACACATGGTAAATCAGGAAACAGTATTATAACATAAACCCCGTAAGCTGTGCAAGTACCCTGATGTGTTCATGTAAACACACTGAAGGACTGTTTTTTGCACAGGAGAGCTTACCTGGACGCAACTTCACCTTCTGGCAGTGGTTTGATGGTGTTGTAGAGCTTTCATGAAGAAACATCTTAAGCCGCACTGGAATGATGGGTAATCACTTCTTGTTTTATGTTTTTTGTTTTTTTTTCCCCAAGAAGTTTTATTTATTTGTCTATATGAGATGCAAGTTTGAGATTAAAAATGATCACACTCAACCGTTAGTACTGTCTCACTGTCACTTTTAAAAGGGTTTTGCTTGTGCTTGCGGCAGAGGTAGTGCGGTGTGGGCAGTAGTGTGCTCTGTTGCACTTCTGACGGTCCACCTGTGATCTGAGTGTGTAAATATGTGTGTTCATAGGGCCATTCTGGGCTTTGTAAACAAGCAGCAGGCACAAGACATGTTGCTGTCCAAACCGAATGGCACCTTCGTGCTACGATTGAGCGACTCTGAGATTGGGGGGATGACCATTGCGTGGGTGGCAGAAAACCCCAACAAATCAGGTACCAAGTTGCTCTGCTTTTAAGGCTCTATTACATGTGTAAAACACTTGCTTGAAAATGCAACTACAGTTGCACAAAGCTGAGTTAAACAGTACATATGAAGGTAAGTTGCTGGAGAGTTTACCTGTTGGATTTTCTTCTGGCAGTGATGGGTCATTACTCCTCATGTCCTTCAGTGACTTCTTCACAGAAGCACAAATAACATGGCATATAAACCCCATTAATTAATTTCAGACACAATCTCTGTATTTTTCCTTTTGTGTCACTGCAATCCTTATTTGTTTTATTGTAGGTGAGAGACTGGTCTGGAATCTGTTGCCTTACACAACCAAGGACTTCTCTATTCGCTCCCTGGCAGAGCGCATCAGTGACTTGAACCATCTTTTGTTTCTTTATCCTGACCGGCCTAAAGACGAGGTCTTCTCCAAGTACTACACCCCGCCACTTTGTATGTATCATCAGTGCTTATTTCTAAACATCAACATTTCACTGTTATGATCTTCATATCTTTCAGTAAGATCCCTTTGTGGGAAAGAAAGATTTCTTTTCTCAACATGAAGTTATTTACTGTAAATAAAGCAGTGGTTCTGTAATAAAGCCTAAATTAGTGTAATAAGCTTATTGTAGCTCACTATGTAATGGGTAGGTTCTCAGGTTTAAATTTTTATATTTTAATGTAGTTTTTTTTTTTTTTTAACAGCAAAAGCAGTTGATGGATATGTAAAACCACAGATCAAGCAAGTTGTGCCAGAGTAAGTGTTTATCTCTCTCTTGGGACGGCTTTGTATGACATAGATCCCTGCAGGTTTTGTGTTCCTTACTGTCGTTGTGCAGCATTAAAATTTCAAACGTAAGGGCACCCTGGTAGCTCAGTGGTAGAGCAGGCGACCACATGCATATGCTGCATTGCAGACGGCACGGGTTCGAGTCCCGGCATGTTGCTAGTTTGCCCGCGTGTCTTTCCCTGTATCTTTCCCCCATTTCCTGTCTCCCTCTACTGCTGATAAAAGCCGCTGTGGCCAAAAATGCAAACAAAAAAAATAAAAATTCAAGCGTAAAATATTATGGCCCAGAAACAATTTGCCTCACTACTCACCTCAGTATCGCTGTCATCAGTTGAAAGTGAGTTTCAGTGACTCATCGACTCGTGTTGGACTCCTTTCATAAAGTTTTACAGCCTCCTCCAGAATAAATAGATGTGGACACATGTCAACAGCTGAGGTAAACAGTGGACTGACAGCCTGCACTCAGTACAGATGAACCGCCTACAGCAGCCACTGTAGCTAGGATTATGCACTTGAATAGGGAGGGTTTAAAAAAAAAATTCAGTTGACTGCAGTCTGCAATCTACTGACTGATGTTGAGATGTTACACACTTTACCTTTAAGCCATAGGTTACAGTCCCACACAAATCCCAGTGCTAATGAGGACATAGTTTACAATTCACTTTAGTCTTTAAGTTTGAACACAAAGTTGAAAAAAACAAAGTAAATTCCAAAACCAGTCCAAAGAGACACCAGAGTCCTTGTATTATAGCCTCCACTGTGATTCTCCACTGCAGAATCACAGTGGAGGCTATAATACAAGACTGACTCTTTATCACTGCCTTTGTTACCTGCTGAAGTTCAGGCTCTGGGTGCTGGACTTGTAATAAAAATAAAATTAATGTCTATTTCCACTTTTCAAAAGTTATAGATCCCCCTCCCTGCATACGGACTGAAATCAGCTGATTGTAGTACACGTGTGCCAGAATACAAAGGCATGTAGGTATTATCATACAGTTTACACACATCAAACAGAGGTGCCCTGAAAGGAGAATCAAAAGCTTTCTGATTAGTTGAATCAAGAAATGGTTGTTTTTCATTGCATTTTATTGTATTGTTGCTCTGTTAGTTATGCTGTAGTGGAGCTAAAGTAATGTGTGGGACATATCACTGGTAGATTCACCACCCCAAACCCTGAACCCAGTGGAGGAGCTCCTACATTCATGGACCAGACTGTTTCTCCCTCTGTGAGCCACCCCAACAACTTTGGTGTCTACCCTTCCATGTAAGCACCTCTCTTACTGTACTCATGCATACACGACAAGACCCTGTAAACATGTAAAAAGGCAAAAGTTACTCAGAATACTTTTGATTTTGACAAAATAAGTAAAGCTTACAAGCTTACATGTGAACAAACATCGACAGTCTTATTCACCCAATCCCACACACATTCATGCAACACTTTAATCTATGCCTGAGCACTTTGTCTAATATTCATACACTCACACTCCAATGAATCAATTGGGGGAAGCTTGGGGGTTCAGTTTTCTGCCCAAGGATGCTTAAACATGCAAACTGGAGCAGCAGGGGATTGAACCACCAACCTTCTGAATGATAGACAGCCCGCTCTACCTCCTGAACAGCCTCAACACAGTGTTAAAAGCTGCAAACAATGCAAACAGTTGCTACTAATTTTGGATGGCTTTGTTGCCATTGCTTTATTGTAACATTGTAGAATGTGTAAAAAATAGTTTTCTATTGAACGTCTGTCTCCACTACTGTCCCGTCAGGGGTGATGGCATGTTGGATCCAGATGGGGATTTTGATCTTGAGGACACCATGGATGTGGCTCGTCATGTGGAGGAGCTGCTCCGGAGGCCCATGGCCAACCAGTGGAACAGTCAGCAATCCTGAACCACAAACCTGAATTTGCTGCACACCCCCAGGTCTTCTCCATCTAGAGACACCCACATCTGCAAATCCAACTGGACTGCAACCAGGGCAAGTCAGACACTCTGGCAGATCTGCATCACAATTTGCAGTTCGTGTTCAGTTTTAGCTGTCCACCAGAAGAATGCACCTGGTGTAGAATGCTTGTCTACATGCCCAAGACCTTCTTGTAACCCTGTTATTAAAGTCAATGTTACTGCCATTTGACAAAAGCTTTAGTTCATCTCCTGCTTTCTGTAGTTTCTCACTGCTGCTGTGTGGAGGCAATTTGTTTCAATGGGATTTTTATAAAAACCGGGACATTCAGGTCGTTTGTAACAGAAGATTTGCATTTGTATGTGCCTGATGAGCTTTTATCTGGCACCAGGAGATGTTTATGTGAAGAACACATAGCTTTTCTTAAGCCCCTTTCAGACATGTAGTCACTTTTCTACCGCAGTTATAATGGCAATATTACTAGGCTGGACCAAGTAATGTGAAGTAATGTACTTTTTACAACACACAGGTCTGGATGCACATTAACCGATGGGCACACCCTCGGTTATGACTCTGCATGTCTCTTTATAATTTGCTCATCTCAAAGAATGCCCTAAACACTTATATTTACGTTTTGCATTACGATTAAGATTAGTCTATGATGCGTTTTCACACTTCCCGATCAGGAAGACAGATCTGTCTTGGAGCCGGTGTGGGAGGGGCGGAGCTTATTCCTCTCAGCTGTGGCCCACACAGCCGACACTGATGAGAATCCAAAAGTGTGGTTACGCTTCACTGCATGTCTGAAAAGGGCTTAAATATTCTAAGAACATTCTCTACTTCTACACAGGTAACACTGGTTAATGTAACAAATAGTGGACAAATGTATTTTTTGCTATATTCTGTATTTTTATTATTGTCAAGAAAAACAGAAAAATCAAAATCAAGACTAAAAGAAAGACTATGTAACTTTTTTCTTTTCAAGGAAGAAAGCTAAAGCTTGCTGGCTTAAACCAGTGTAAGTGTGAGCACAGATTGTAAAGACTGTAGATTGGTTAACTGTGGAATATAATGATGTGTCGTATCTTTCCCTCAGAGGTTACATAGTCTTGCTTTAAATACAGACAAAGGAGCTAACATCTGTAAAAGCCATATTTAAAAAAAAAAAAAATCCATAAATTCTTGTGCTTCTGTTTCTCTTTGATGTTGTTGAACCAAACTGCCTTACAGCACAGTGGACTTAGGTGCTATAACTGCTTATCGATTTGAATAACTGTTTTGGGTTGGTTTTTTTTAGTTTGTTTTTTGTCAGATGGAGTTTTATATTATATTATATTAATTACATAAACACATACATTTTATTTTTTATGATATTCTGTCATTGTTTTAACTGTACAAAGTGGCCTGAGACCCCTGAGAAATGTAACAAATGTTGGTCATTTGAATAATTAGAAAAATGGGCAGGTTGTTTACCCAAAGCACTTAGGTAGTACATATTCATGTGTTAAAGTGGTACGTTCACTTTCATTACATTAATAAAGGGTGATAAAAATTACTTTGTAAACACACTGCATCCAGTAATGCAACTCTAGCATCTCCACACCTCCAAGCTGGAGGGTGGATCACTACTTGTGTGCAAAGCTGGAATTCAAAATGGTTAAAGACAAAGTAGATGCATTAAGAAAATCCAGAGCATTCATTATATGCATTATCATTAGAAAGAAGTGAGAGCGTTCGGTCTGAAAAAATATGTCTGTCATGACGTGTGTTTTAGAAGCAGTGTAAATAGTCAGCACCGGGTCTTTTATTTGGAAAATAATTGGATGTGCTGATGTGTCTGTATCTTACTTCCTGCCCTCCTCATCTGTTCAGCTTGACGCTGCTTCCATCTAAAGTGCACCTGGCATGTAGCTTTAGCAGCACAGAGCAGCAAGCCACTTCTTAGACGACTCCAGAATGTGCTGCGTCACATCAAATAGATTCACAAGCATTTGCCTGAGTCAGCACAATCAGTTCCAGCAGCTGCATCACAACAGCTCCTGCTAGAGTTTAGGAGTCCTAAAGCCTATTCCATGAATGGGGTGCATAAGAGGTAAATGTAGTTTTCCAGATTCTGCATTTATAAATTATATATCCAAGAAAACACATCCTCGACATCAAGTAGTCTAATTGTGCTGATAAATTTCATGCCAGTTTATTAAGGATGGCTTTGGTGTGCACTATACTGTCACATGTAGGATGCCATGATGAGTGTAAAAGCGTGAAGACAACACTGACACACAGCATCGTGTGTAGTCAATCACTTATAAACAAAATGTTGCCTAGACCTAGTATCCAGGATACGTATGATCTTATGAGTCTTGCCTTAAGTCTAACCTGTGCTTGGTTAAATTTTAAATTGACTCAAACTGTCATTAGGACTTGGGCTTGAATACGGCAGTGTTTTACATCACGGTTTTTGAAAAACTACTTCCAGGGTGAAGATTTTTGCAAAGTCACTTTCTGTGTTTGCATGTGGACAAAGAAAACTATGATTTTGTCTTACAGCATCAACAACGTGCAGCTTTATCTCCTTTTATGACATCAGACTGTTCGCCCTGTTATTGTTTGTAGGCTTTTGATTGGCCCGTATTTCTATATGGTAGGTTATATCACAACCTTTTATTTGGAGATCATCTTGACAGAAAAATCCTGGTTTTCAATAGAACCAATGTAGACAGTTAAGTCAGCACTTTTCTTGTTATGGCTAGGGCCAATAATCACCAATATTTAGAGGATCCTATCAGAAAGCTCCTGATGGAAGCGTAGGAGTGATTTGGGAACATTTGCAGAGGAACTGAGAGCAAGGAGCAGACAAAAACCTATACCTCGGTGTGACTGGTTTATTTATTTATTTATATATATATATATATATATATTCTATATAACTACTGCTATGTTAATGACCATCAGCAGAATAGATGGTGAAATTCACCTCGTACAATTAAACTGTTTAGGAATATAGTTAGAAACGTTATATATATATTTTTATACACAGCTCCTTTTAACACAGCAGTGGTGTTTGGCAGACAATAATTATGCTTGCTTAAGCTGCCAGATGGGACAGGTTAATATAGAAAATGGAAATATTATCTGATGTAATGAATACTTGTTGAATAAACTGAAAGCAATACTACAGCCTACAAAATGTTTGAAAACGCAGACCTACCTGCACAGTTGCCTATTCAGATGCTGATAGTTGTTAAATTTCTTTCTAATGCTTATTTACCATCACTTAATCTAGCTGATAATTTACAAAGTGCTCAGTTTTTTCAACCAACGCTGACCGATTTCATTTTCGTTTGTCGCCATATGAAACCATAAAGGTCATCTTCATGTCATCACTCTCGCAGTTTTCTAGTTTTTCCATATCTAAGTGTTGTGACGCTCACTTTCATTTCTCTAATTAGAATCCATCTCTAATGAGATCCACAAGAAATGTAATCCCAGTTAAAATCTAACCTTTGTGCTTTGTTGCTCTATGCTTAAATACTGAAGTGCAGCAATGATGTGCGTGCGCACACAGTTGTGTAATGACTGCTTGTGTGGTAGAAAGTTTGCATATATTAGCTATAAGCACCCAATTAAATGTTGGATGAATCATTTCTAAAGTGAACAAATCATTAGTCTGTCCACCTGTTTCCATCATCCACCTCACAGACTGTAGAGAATAAACTCAGAGGTAATCGACAGCTGCTGAGAACTTGTGTGGCAGAAGGTTTTCTTGCACGTTACTCAGTGCATTTGTTGATATTGAATTAACGTACCTTAAACACAAATGCTTTGTCCGTTCAGCCTGTTTTTAATTGGGTGTCTTGCATGTCATACTTCAGTGATTATGGAATCATCTGACCAGACTATGTGAAATGCTTATGTTTTGTTTCCTCACCTGTCAGAGTGTTGTAGAATGTAGCTCTACACATCATCTTCCTGCCATTTTCTCTTCTCCTTAAGAAACTCTTAAGCCTCTTAAAAGGTCTGCTCTAACAGGTTTTCAGCTTTGGAGCTTTGTCATAGTTTGTCAATAACTTTTATCTGTTGCCAGGTTTTAGTCCTAACTTTAAAGGGAAGTTTTTAGAAAACATAATTATAAAATGTGTTCTTAGAATTTTGTCAATGGGAACTCTTCATATGAGGAAGCTTTGTGAATAAGGGCTAAGATGGATAAAGATAAAGTTCAGAATTCCTTTAAATGTTACTAAACATTTTAAACTGTGTTCGTAGTTTCTGCTCTAACATTGTAGCACTCATAGCTTGGTCTCTGTTTGGAGTTTGGATTTACCAGGATTTCTGCATTGTTAAGCCAATATTTTCTGATTGACATGAAAAGTCACATTTGACAAACACAATTAGTTGTACCTTTTATGTAGCAGTTCAAAAAGTGGTGCGGTGGTTACCCTCACAGCAAGAAGGTCCTGGGTGCGAAACCACCATCTGGCTGTGAGGAGTTCATGTTCTCCCCGTGTCTGTGTGGGGTCTCTCTCGTGGGCGTGTATTGAAAGTTTGCCTAAGTGGGAATAAATTGCTGAGCTGTATGCATGTGTGGAAGAGCAGCATTCCGGTTGTTAAAGGTGGTTCTCTTTTAACTATTTTTTTTGTTTACTTGTGTGCTTTGGGTCACTGTTGTGTTGCATCAGCCAACGTCTCAAATATGGACTACTGCTTTCTAGGTGCATATATGGTTGCAAGGCATCAAACCCCCGAGGTGCCATGATGCTTCTCCTTTATTGGAACATCTCCAGGTATCTTTTTTGAAGTCTTAATTTCCTTTTACAAGTATGCAGTGTGTACAACACATACTGAGCAATACTCAGTTTGTGTTAGATTGTTATCACTTATATTTTAAGTGTAATGAAGGCAGAGGCTCTGGTCACACTAGCCTTTTCTTGAAGCTGTATTTCAACCTGTAGGTCTGCAGTTTCCTTTGTGGAGTTCCACTTCAACTGTGAATGAGTCGTGTCTGGTTATTGATTGCTGAATGAGTGTTTCCAGGGGAATGCTGCCAGTGTACATCTAAAGCGTGGTTTAACACAATAATTGATGTGACCACTGATGCAGTAGTCTCTTGATTGTCTGTTTAGTGTAGCCCGCTGCTGCCTCTGCTGCTGTGTGTGTGCTGGCTTCTGTTAGGTCTGTGCTCTGTCTTGTTTTCTGTCTGAATTCATCCCGCAGTTTACTGCAACTTTAATGTTGGGACAATAAACTATTTTGTTTTTTCTAATTAATTGTCTCCTTGTGTTTTCTGTTCCAACTTCTCCTCACAGTCTGACACATATCAGAGCTGTGCATTTTGCATCTGTGCTGAGTTCTCATAACTTAATTAGCTTCTTAGGTATAAATAAGCTGCTGCTACAAATTGGGTGTTCTGCTGGGAAAGCAGACAGTGCACAGCTGCAGACAGCATGGTCACATGGCTTTTGCTTTTCATGGTGCCTTTCCCTGCCTTTGTTTTATTCACTTGCCCACAGTTTTGTGAAAATGACTCAGCCCCTTGCCTTCAGATTTACTTACATTTTGATTTAAATAAATCTGAAACTGCGTTTGCCTGCCGGCAAACATATTTTATGATTGATATATTATCAGAGACCCCCAAGCTCCAAAAATCTAAGGTGAAATATTTTTTTCCTGCTAAGATAAAAATTCATGCTATAGAGGGTTAATGAAGCTACAGCCTGTTGGCAGTTAGCCTGATTAGCTTCAAAATGTCCCTCCAGCTGTTTCTTTTTAGTACCACTTTTCCAGAGTTTTGTTGCTCCTGTCCCAACTTTATGAGGCATGTTGCTGCTATCAAATTCAAAATGAGCTCATATTTTTCTTAAAATTGTAAATTTTATCAGTTTAAACATTGATATATTTCCTGTTCTATTGTCAATAAAATATAGGGTTATGAGACTTGCAAATCATTGTGTTCTGTTTTTATTTAGATTTCCACAACTTCCCATCTTTTTGGATTTGGGGTTGTACAGGGAGATCTGTGACCAACTAAACTTCAGCATTTGACCTACACAGCCATGTCTGTTTTTTTTGTTTTGATTTTTTTTTCTGTTCCTTGTTTTTATTATAATGAATACAGTGTTAATAATAAACATTATGTTCAACATCTGAAACAACCAAGACCATAAACCCAGCAAACTCTTTACTGGGGTCCCCAAAGCAAAACAAAAACACTCTCTTGGATCAGAATGACAGCTTAACATCTGTTCTTACTGTCATCTGTTCTCCTAAGCACTATAAAAATGTTAAAGCATCAAATGTCTGTAAATTAGAAAGTTCAACCCTGTAGCTGCTCTGCCCCATTCCCTTCCCTCACTGGCACTCTGAGTGCTGAGCGTAAGAAATGCAGAGTAAGGCCAGTAAGAACAGCAGCTGCTCCAGCTTCCTGTCTCTTGCTCTCTGGACAATCTTACACGATTTGTATTCATAGGAAGATATTTATGGAGATTTTGAAAAAGGCTGAACTAGTTCTGACTAATTGCAATAGGTCAAAATGACTCTGTTTACCAAGTGATTCCCTAATATGGAACACAGAGTTGTATAAGTATTTGTATATGTGTGTGGTTAGCCATTTGTGTGAATCAGAAAAACTGAGGGAGTCATATTTCAGGTGGGGAAGGACAACTACAGTTAGCTGTCGTGGAGAAACCTTCATTTGTTTTTAGGAACTGGTGCAGAATAGGGGCACTAGAGAGGGAAAACCTGAACTTTTAACAACCGTGATTGTAGTAAAGATTCTTATTTACTCACACCTTCATTCACACCTCACGTCCTCTCCTTATTTTCTCATCACTGATTGGCTCCTGAGTTTCTTTGTTCCTTAACTGAACTCACATGGCAAACATCTGTAAGGACTGTGCTCACACATGGAGTGAGTTTATTTTGTGGGTGCAGATATTAAGCAAACAGGAGCTGACTCTCACTGTTTCAGCAGCTTCACCTTCTGATTGGTTGATTGATTTGTCACACTCATAAGACACCTCTGTTATTTTGCTGTCATATGACAAACTGATCACATGCCAAAAACCTTTTCGGAAACGGCGCTCGCCGATTGGCTGACAGTTCTAACGGAGACCGCAGCTCTTTCTCTGATTGGCCAGCGAACTTTCGGTAAAGCAACGCTTCCTGGTTTTCTGCAAATAGAGAAATAAACTCGTTTTTAAACTTTTGCTGCGGTGGGAAAGTGTCTCACGCAGACAGGGATCAAAATGTCACCTAGAAGCGGCTGCTGCCTGGCTCTGTCGGTCGTCTTCTGTCTTTTTGTAAGCGCATGCTGCAGATTTCCTGCTCTGGACCACATCAAACCGAGAGCCAGCGACAAAGCGCAGGGCAGAGCCGTGACCGAGCTGCTGAAGCGGCTGCTCGGAAACAGATCGACCGAGTTCATAGTGTCAGTCAACAGGAGCCTTTCCAACGACAGCCTGGACATGTGTGAACTCAGGTCTACCAAAAACAATAAGATCGTGGCAACAGGTAGCACCGGAGTGGCCGTGGCTTCTGGGATTTACAATTATTTGAAATATTTTTGCAACTGCCACGTTTCTTGGTCTGGGAATCAGCTGGATGTGCCCAGACCTTTGCCAAAGCTAACCGGCGTCCTGCGCATCAACACCCCGCACAGGTCAGTGAGCCGCAGTGATTCACACAAAGATGTCCGGATCAGCGCGGTTTCCCATCGGCTCTCTAGCCTGGTAAACACAGCGCATCAAACGGAGCTACTTAACTTCACATTCACGTCATTTAAGAAAACTTTAAAACCTCTTTTCTAGGTTACGAGGTCACGTCGGCAGGAATGACACCCGGTTACGGCAATCGGAGGTCACTAAAGTTAATAGTGAATCGGTGTGTAACTTTGCCAAAACAATGTCGGACTGTAGTTTTCTCTGGATCCTCCCCAAGGAGCGACATGTTTCGCTGTCTGTCTGAGTGGAGTCCAAAAAACGATGTGGGCTTTATAGATAATTGGGAAACTTTCTGTGAAACACCTGTTAGTTTAAACAGCATCCGTCCCTTTGGATAAAGCAGCTCTCATTTCTAGAAATCTGGCCGATTTAAAAACAACAACAAAAAAACGAAACCCGTGACTACCCAGGGTCGAGACCAGGAAGCAGAGTTGCAGTCTCTGCAGCTTCTCTCCTCCTGTCACCCCCCCATCCCACCCCCCAAAAAACCACACCCCCATAGAGACCTGCCTGCTCCCAGAACACCAAAAAACAAACCAAAACCCAGCATAAAACAATTTAAGCATAAAAATTCACAACGAGTAAGAGCACCAAGGAGTTAAACAGTTAAATGTGCATTATTAAACATTAGGTCTCTCTCTTCTAAATCCCTGTTAATAAATGGTAGATTAACATATTGATTTATTCTGCCTTACAGAAACCTGGTTACAGCAGGATGAATATGTTAGTTTAAATGAATCAACACCCCCGAGTCAGACTGTCAGAATCCTGGAAGCACAGGCCGAGGAGGAGGAGTAGCAGCAATCTTCCACTCCAGAGTTTTATTTGCCATCTGTTGTCCACCTGGCCCTTTCTCAGCATTTCTGTCTGATTTCGCAGACTTTTATCTTATTTAGTGCTCAGTTTATATGAAATAATTATAGGGGGTGATTTTAACATCTATGCAGATGCTGAACATGACAGCCTCAACACTGCATTTAATCTACTACTAGATTAAGTTGGCTTCTCTCAAAATATAAATGAACCCACCCACCACTTTAATCACACTCTGGATCTTGTGGCATAGAAACTGAAGACTTAACAGTATTCCCTGAAAACCCTCTCCTGTTTAAGCATTCCTTAATAACATTTACAATAATGGATTTCACAGCAGTGGGGTATACATATTATTACAGTAGAAGCCTTTCTGAAAGTTCTGTAATCACATTTAAGGAAATCAACCTCTATTGTTATTTTCAGTGCCATGTGCCAACACAGTGAAGAGCAGCTACCTAAACTCTGCTCCCACAGAGGTCGATTATCTCCTTAATATGGTTACATCCTTACTGCATATGATTCTGGATACTGTGGCTCCTCTGAAAAAGAAAGCTTCAAGTCAGAAGTGCTTGACTCCCTGGCATAACCCTCAAACATGTAGCTTAAAGCAGATAACCTCCAGATAAGCTGGAGAGGAAATGGCATTTCTCTAATTTAGAAGATCTTCATTTAGCCTGGGAAAAGAGTTTGTTGCTCTATTAAAAAAAACAAACAAAAAAAACAACAACAACAAAAAAACTCTGTAAAGCTACAACATCTTACTATTCATCACTGATTGAAGAAAATGAGAACAACCCCAGCATTGTAGCCCGCTGACAAAGAGTCAGAGCTCTGTTGAGCAAAGTATTCCTTTAACCTTAACTGGTAATGACTCAATGAATTTCTTCTTTAACCATTAAGGCCTTTACACACCAGCCGCGTAAAGTTTGTGCGAATGTTTCAAAATATTAAAAATATTTTTCAGACTTGCCTGTTCTTAATGCAGCCATTCACACCGACCGCGTCATTTCACAGGAACATTTTGCGGTATTTATTTTTTCAGATCAATTTAGATTTTTCTGACTTTCGCAAGCTAACAAATACATCTGACCAATCAGAGCGCTGCATTTAGCAACATGTGAGCTCATAGCTCAAAACACGCACCTATGTACTGAATATACAGTGATGTGGGAACAGTAAAATCATACTATTTTTACCTCAGACATGCTACACGCTGCTCCGGGTCAATCAGCTCTCTGAAATTATTCTCCGCCTCCTCACATGTTATCCCAACTCTGCCAACAAGAGCTCAAACTGTCCCACTGATATCATGAAATATGTGCGAAAGCTGCCATGATGCAGCTTCAGCTTCCGGGATCAAACAGTGGAACTCTACCTGCTGCTGCTGCTTTCTTATGAGGGAATGCTTTGGGGTCCCCCCAGATGACCTGGAGGAGGTGACTTGAGAGAGGGAGGTCTGAGCTTCTCTGTTTAGGCTGCTGCCCCCGTGACCCGGCCCCGGATAAGGGGAAGAGGATGAATCGATTTGAGAAAAAAATTATTCATAGCATCTCAAAGACATATCTTTATGTTCAGCTGCTCTCAGTACTGCTGGTATTTGTTTAGACTCTTTCTCTCCAATTGATCTTTCTTAATTAACTTCATTAGTTACTTCCTCCAAACCACACTATGTACTCACTAGCATTTCAGGCTTCAGTAGCAACATTATCACAAAGCAAACACAGCGTGGTCAGTGATCAGAGTTCACAGCACTAGGTACCGAGTGTGTCCTTCATTGGCTTCACGCATCAGCGGTGCACAGACATCACCAGATTGTCAGTAGCATGCCTGTCAAGTCTCCCGTTTCGGCTGGGAAACTCCTGTATTTTGCCCTTCTGTCCCGCTGTCCTCTCATATTTTTATTTTCCTGTAAATTTCCCATATTTTAATATAATAATTTTTTAAAAGTATTCCTTTGCTGCTCCAAACTGAATTCTGTCACTAGCCTCGGGAGAACTGTCATCCAGGCTACTGCAGTGCCGACAGCCGGAACAAACCCGGAAAAACAACTGTACCTCGGCTGGGCTCAGTGTTGCCAACTTAGCGTCTTTTTTTCCCCAAAAAGCGACTAGCAAGCACGTTCTCGCCATGTTTTGTGTACATAAAGCCTTCTTACTGTGTCCCTTCATACACTTTGGCATCGCCCAGCTCTCCCTCACTTCAACTCCACCCTTCAACCCCCAAACCTTCCCTTAAACACCGAGCCTGGAGCCTGGCTCCCATCCCTGGACCTCACTTTGGCCTTTATCAACCTTTGAGACAGGCGTCAGCGAGTTTTCTTACACTGGTTGGCAACAGTGGCCCAGATAAAGGAGGAGGGTTGAATGTAGCTAGCAGTCGCACCCCACAGTGTATTCGTTAAATTTGTTATTCTAACATTAAACAATATGGGACAAAATAGATTTTTGTAATGTGGGTCTAGGCAAAGCATTAAATTATTTAAGTTATTTCATAAAGTTTATTTGTAGTTTTAAACATATTTGGGGTGTCTTTTCCCTACAGTTTTTATCTCTCCAAAGATAATATCTCTTCTACAGCCTCGATTGCAACTACATGCAAATGACAAATTATGCAAATTAGGCGATGACATCACTTCTATTTTCAGCAGCGGAAAATTTCCCGTATTTTTAAATACAAATCTTCACAGGTATGGTCAGTAGTGGCCTGTCGAATGTTGTCCCATTCCTCCTGGAGGGTATGGGCATGTTAAGTGATGGGTCATTTTACCTTAACCTTTTGGGTTTGTGCATTTTATATTTTTGAGTGCAGTTAAATTAAAATGGCACATCACAGGCTTGACAATTCCAGGTGTATCACTCCTCCTGTTGTACACCTGGAGACGGTGTTTACATTTGAGGTCTGCCTTTGAAGGTTTTTTTTACTAGCATCTGCTTTGTCTGTGACTACATAACACACTAAACGCACTACAGTACACTAGGACTGCAACAATTTGAGTAGCTCAATTATAAAAAAAACTTATTGACACCAATTTTTTTTGTTTTGGTAGTTCATTTAATCCAGGGGCGTAGAATTAGGCAGGGAGGATGGGGACACATCCCTACCAATATGCCTGCTTGACAATCACACTTGTGCTCTCCAGTACACAAGAGTTAACAGCACGCAGAATCTCATGAATATGTGCTGTGGGGGCGTGGCCGCTACCATTATATAGCAGATTTAAATTAATTTAAAATATCTCCACTTTATCGTGGTGGAGGGATTTGTGTGTCCCAGTGATCCCAGGAGCTATGTTGTCCGGGGGCTTGTCCCCCTGGCAGGGTCTCCCATTGCAAATTGGTCCTGGGTGAGGGTCCAGACAAAGAGCGGTTCAGAAGACCCCTATGTCTACAACAACGAGGGAACAGTTTATCCTGCCCAGGATAGGGTTACCGGGGCCCCACCCTGGAGCCAGGCCTGGGGAGGAAGCTCGAGGGAGAGCGTCTGGTGGCCGGGCATTAGACAGCCCCTGGTGCCCGGCCGGGCACAGCCCAAAGAGTTTACATGGGCCCGCCCTCCTATAGGCCCACCACCTGCAGTAGCCGTCATAGGGGTCGGGTGCAGTGTATGTCGGGTGGTGGCCAAGGGCGGAGGCCCTGGTGGACCAATCCCCAGCTATCAAGACTGGCTATTGGGACATGGAATGTCACCTCTCTGGTGGGGAATGATCCTGAGCTAGTGCGTGACGTTGAGAGATACCAGCTAGATATAGTTGGGCTCACCCCAAAACTTGGCCTGAGCTCTGGAATCAGTCTCCTGGAGAGGGGCTGGACTCTGTTCCAGTCTGGAGTTGCCTTCAGTGAGAGGCGGTGAGCTGAGGTGGGTATTCTTGTATCTCCCCAGGTTGTTGCCTGTACGTCAGTTTTCACACGTGGACGAGATGGTTGTTTCCCTGCGCCTTCAGGCCGGGGAATGGGTCCTGACTGTTGTTTGCGCTTATGCGCCGAATGACAGTCTAGAGTACCCACCCCTTTTGGAGTCACTGGGCAGGGTGCTCATGCGGTGAGTCCATCGTCTTGCTGGGAGACTTCAATGCTCATGTGGGCAATGACAGTGAGACCTGGAGGGGTGTGATCTGGAGGAACGGCCTGCCTGATCTGAACCCAAATGATGTCTTGTTATTGGACTTCTGTGCAAATCACAGTTTGTCCATAAAAAACACCATGTTCGAACGTAAGGATGTCCATAAGTTCACATGGCACCTGGACACCCTAGGTCGCAGGTTGATGATCAATTTTGTAATCGTATCACCAGATCTGCTGCCGTATGTTCTGGACACTCAAGTGAAGAGTGGAGCTGAGCTGTCAACTGATCACCACCTGGTGGTGAGTTGGATCAGGTGGTGGGGGAAGATGCTGGACGGACCTGGCGCATCTAAACGTGTTGTGAGGGTGCGCTGGAAATGCCTGGCAGAAGCCGCACTGTGGCTGTAAGGTGGTTGGTGCCTGTTGTGGTGGTAACCCCTGAACCAGATGGTGGTCACCAGAGGTGAAGGGAGCCATCAAGCTGAAGAAGGAGTCCTGTCGGGCTTGGTTAGCCTGTGGGACTCTGGAGGCAGTTGACAGGTATTGGCAGGTCAAGCAGAACGCAGCTCGGGCAGTGGCCGAAGCAAAAACTCGGGTGTGGGAGGAGTTCAGTGAGGCTATAGAAAAAGACTTTCGGACGGCATCGAAGCGATTCTGACAAACCGTCAGGAGGGGAAAGCGGTGCTCCACTCACATGGTTTATAGTCTGGGTGGGGTGCTGCTGACTTCAACTAAGGCTATAGTCAGACGGTGGAAGGAATACTTCGAGGACCTCCTGAATCCCACTGACACAGCTTCTGTAGTGGAAGTCTGGGGATGACTTGCCCATCACTGGGGGTGAGGTCACTGAGGTGGTTAAACAACTCCTTGGTGGCAGGGCCCCTGGGGTGGACAAGATTTGTACTGAGTTCCTGAAGGCTCTGGATGTTGTAGGGCTTTCTTGGTTGACATGCCTCTGCAACATTGCGTGGAGATCTGGGGCAGTGCTACTGGATTGGCAGACCGAGTGGTGGTCTCCATCTTTAAGAAGAGAGACCTGAGGGTGTGCTCCAACTTTCAGGGGATCACACTCCTCAGCCTCCCCGGTAAGGTTTTTGCCAGGGTGCTGGAAAGGAGGATCCGCCTGTTAATCGTACCTCGAATCCAGGAGGAACAATGCAGTTTTCGTCCTGGTCGTGGAACGCTGGACCAGCTCTTTATCCTCGCAAGGATATTCGAGTGTGTGTGGGAGTTTGCCCAACCAGTCTACATGTGCTTTGTGGACTTGGAGAAGACATTCGACCGTGTCCCTTGGGGTATCCTGTGGGAGGTGCTGCGGGAGTATGGGGTGTCTGGCCCGTTGTTGCGGGCCATTCAGTCTCTGTACAACTGGTCCGTACAGCCGGTAATAAGTCGGACTTGTTTCCTGTGGGTGTTGGACTCCGTCAGGGCTACCCTTTGTCACCGATTGTGTTCATAATTTTTATGGACAGAATTTCTAGGCTTAGCCAGGTGGCGGAAGGCTTCTTCCTCGGTGGCCTCAGAGTCTCGTCTCTGCTTTTTGCGGATGACGTGGTCCTGTTGGCTTCATCAGGTGGTGGCCTCCAGCTTGCTGTGGAACATTTCGCAGCCGAGTGTGAAGAATCGAGTGTGAAGAATCAGCACCTCTAAGTCTGAGGTCATGGTCCTCAGCTGGAAAAGGGCGGTGTGCCCTCTCCGGGTCAGGGACGAGTTCCTGCCCCAAGTGGAGGAGTTTAAGTATCTCAGGGTCTTGTTCACAAGTGATGGGAGAAGGGAGCAGGAGATCGACAGACAGATCGGGGCTGCTTCTGCAGTGATGTGGATGCTGCACCGGTCTGTTGTGGTAAAGAGGGAGCTTAATGTAAAAGCGAAGCTGTCGATTCACTGGACTATCTACGTTCCTACTCTCACCTGTGGTCACGAGCTTTGGGTAGTGACCGAAAGAATAAGATCGCGAATATAGAAATGAGTTTCCTTCGAAGGGTGGCTGGCCTCTCCCTTAGAGATAAGGTGAGGAGTGCAGCCATCCGGGAGGGGCTCAGAGTAGAGCTACTGCTCCTCCACATTGAGAGAAGCCAGTTGAGGTGGCTCGGGCATCTGATTAGGATGCCTCCTGGCCGCCTCTTGGATGAGCTGTTCCCACTGGGAGGAGTCCCCGTGGTAGACCCAGGACATACTGGGTAGATTATATCTCTCGGCTGGCCTGGGAACACCTTGGGGCCCCTCCGGATGAGCTGGTGGAGGTGGCTGGGGAGAGGGAAGCCTGGGCTTCTCTGTTTAGGCTCCTGCCCCTGCAACTGGACCCCGGATAAGCGGAACAGAATGAATGGATGGATGGATGGATGGATATGATATAAATAAAATTGTATTAGTATTCAAAAATATACAAATCAAAATATACACACGAACACACACCAAAGTTACCTCTTCCAGGAGCTACAACACAGTCAGAACTCTTTAGCTGTTTCCTACTAATGTAGGAAAGCAAGAGGACAGAGTAAAGGCTGTATATTTTTTGCTTTATTTTAGGTTGTATCTATGCCTTATTGTATTTGACATTGCTCTACATTTTGTTGAACTATTTTTGCATTTAAGAAAATGTTTTCATTAAAAAAAAATCACATTTTAATGTGGCACATAAATACATTAAAAGGCTTTAGATTTTTTTTTATTAAAAACTGCAGTTTCTAAAGTGAAAACGATTACAGCTGTTGTGCTATTTTATTTTGTGTATGTGTGGGTGTGTTCTGTTCTCTCTCTCTCTGCAGGCGCTTGCTTCCTTTTTCCAACAATGGGTGTTCCCATGTTCAATTAAGGCCACCCTATATAAAGGGCAGGAGATGACGGGCTGGGATTTTTGGGCCAGTTGAAGCAGTGCTTTGGGCTGTGTGGATGTTTGAAAGTGAAGCGCATGACGTTGTGTTACTCCCGTTGTGGAGGGTGAATTTTGTGTCTGTTGGTTGGCAATAGATGTGCTCCGGTTTTCAGTGGAAGTGGGTTTCATTTTTACAATAAATACCATATTTATTTGCATCAACTCTGACTTGTGGTCCTTTCTTTTAATCCCGCCTGTTTACTTTCCTTCTTTTTGTTTTTGTTCTCAATCATATGTTATTCCCACGTCCCCTAGACCCACGGGACATAACAAAAACCAATGAGCAGTTCATATTAAAAGACCTGTTTTTTTTTTCTTCTTTGTATATTTATAATTGCTCAGTAATGAGACAAAATTATTTCTTATCCGATTATTTGATGGAATAATCGATAGAATACTCGATTATTACAATAATCCATAGCTACAGCCCTACACTACACACTAACTATACAGTCCAAACATGCTAAAATCTCTCAAATTGCTTGCTATCAATATTGCTGTCTGTCTTTTGCCCTCGTCACTCCCACAACTTTCACCTATTGGTCAGCAACCAAATGCCATGTGTTGCCTTATTATGTTTTGACTGATTGATGTAATTCCTAATGATGGCAAAAATGTATTCAGGTGATCTAGGAGTCACTGGCCATCCTTTGTGCAGATTGGTATGAATCAGGCTGGTAGTTTTGTTGCAATTTTGTAGACAAACACCCCAAAAACAATGCCCTTTTCCCCTCCAGGGGCAGAGTAACTATGACTGCTGTCATAACAGGTTCAAACTATACGCAGGAGCATGCCAGGGTATTTGTCCATGTACATGTTTGAATTCTATGATGACAGTATTTGGTGTTAGGGCATATAATTCTCAGCCTCATTCCCCACAACCCGGTGCATGAGAAATGGAGCGTTGTCACACATTTGTCATTGTCTTCTGTGAACTCTTGTACTGCAGCCAGGCCCTTTAAAGGACTCTTCCTTTCAATTATCTGTTGTGCATTAGACCCGCATCAGCTCACTGCAGCTATGTCATGTGCAGAGTGGTTGGATTGAAAAATCCACAGCAAGTGTAGTACACTTTGGTTCGCCCATGTCTGTAACATAGTTGTGGGGTGCAGTCTTTAATTCTCCAACAGTAGTGGAGGCACTGGTTTATTTACAGGGAGTGTCTAAGCTTCCAGTCTTAGCTCCTTCACTGGAACACCCGACACCTACTTTTCAGATAACTGTGCTGTTGCTTTATTTCTGGGGTCTCTTCATTTCTTTTGAAATGTTACTTTTTTGAAACTTCAGCGTGCTGTATAAAAGTTTCATATATTTTTGTGCTGCAAGTCTGTACTCGTGACTCAGACCACAGTTTATGAGCATACAATGCTGTCATTCCAAAAAGTTCAAACTTCTTTTTGGACTCACTAGTTAATGTGTCAGAGTGGCTTTTAATACGGCACCAACAGCCAAACAGTATAGCCGGTGGAATGACAATGAATGATGTTTATTAGATTTTGGCCGTATGGACAAAAGGTAACACAGTTAATACAGATAATACACTACACAAGCAAAATGTTATTAACTATTAAAAAATAGTCAACAATCTGGGTATATGAGAAGGCAGCCAATGTGCCAAAAGGATACTGCTTTAAATGCTTTGGTTAGTAAGCCTGGAAAAGCGCTACTACACTAATAAAGTTTAGCCTATTTAAAGCCAAGAAGGAAAGGCGGCAAAAATGTTGTGTGTAAGCCAACAGACTCATCAATATCACAGCTCTGTTATTAAGACAAGAGAAAATCTGATGGAATATAGTTGTTCTATAAATGAACAAAATGATGTACATAAGGCCGTTTTAATTTTTATTCTCTCAGCTGCAGCCCCGGTGGTATTTAACAATCTGAGAGCAAATAAATAATAAATGTAAAAACAGAATTTAAATGTAGGTTTAGTTTATGTGCATATTTAATGTAAGGTCAGCAAATATGTGCACTGTTTTAGAATCATATGTTAATCCTTATAGAGCAATAAAACTGCCATCATCAAAAAAAAAAAATCAGGAAATAAAGTTTTTTTTTAAAGAATTTATATTTATTGCAGATGAAAGACAAAGACACTCTTAAAACACTTCAGACCCTCCTCTGCATCGAGGTCCAATTGATCTTCCAGGAATGGTGACACTATTTTCCAGAGATCTGATTGGTCAGTAGGCAGTGATTTAATGCTTTAGCACTTTTCAAGGTACCCAAAGACACTTTACAATTTCAAGCACCATTCATTCAAACCTCAATCATACTTGGTGGTGGTAAGCTACTAATATAGCCACAGCTGCCCTGGGGCAGTCTGACAGAGGCGTGGCTGCTAATTCACGTCTACGGCCCCTCCGACCACCACCAAACACACAACCACATTCACACTTAGGCAATGTGGGTTAAGTGTCTTGCCCAGGGACACAATGACAGCACACGCTCAGACGGGGACTCGAACCAATGACCCTCCTGTTGCAAGGTGAGCACCTACCCACTGCCACCCAAGATTTCATACCTGTTGACCTCTAATCTTGAGCCTAACCTGTTCTGGAGCAGGTTAGGTTTAAAGCATTGTCTACACCGTGGAAATGTATCCTGGGATTAAGTGAACCACCTCCATAATACTGAAAACTCAACATAAACTCTCAACTTACCCAGATAAGCCCAAATCGTGCTTTGTAGTACTGACCTCCAGGCAGTCACAGAAACAAAACAGTTTGCAGCCACCTAAAACAGCCGTTCCTTTCTGACGGGGAGGCCGATATCGCTCCCTTCACAGCCACCGGACTCCAGTGACAGACAGCTGCCCAGCTGCCACTAGCTTGATGAGCTAGTGTATTACATGACTTTGATGTTTTGATGATTTTTCTTGGTGTGTGTGTGTTTTTTCCCAACAAATCAACATTGCCAAGTACTGTCATACACTTGGATCATTAAGCTCATGCACACCTTCAAACTTCCATATTTTGGGTCATTTTATATTGGGCCAGCACCGTGTCTCCCTTCATGCTGCTGGACAACTTTTAGAGCAGGAAGAGCTGGAGATACAGAGGGGACGTGAGACATGGCAGAATCAGAGTGTAGTTTGAGGACAGATGAAATGCCTAATGTAACACAAACAATATTTTTGAACAGTATTTTCTCATTTTGTATCTAATTTGAAAATATCTTTTAAAAGACGAAAGTGCAGCCCTAATATTCATTAAAGTAGGAATAACTTCTAATGTTTTCCTCAGTAATGCAGTGAGAGTTGTATGCAGCCATAACACTGCAAGCTACAGCTGTTCCTTAATAATTCACTCTATCGCAGCATGATGCTTAACATTGTACTAAATTAATGGTGTTTTGTTTTAAAGACTTTATCACATATGTCTGTGTTTGTATCTAGATTCCGGTATTATCAGAACGTTTGCACATTTAGCTATTCCTCTGTGTGGTGGGACTGGCCGAGATGGGAGAGGGAGATTGACTGGATGGCACTGAATGGAATCAATCTGCCCCTGGCTTTCACTGGCCAAGAAGCCCTGTGGCAAGAGGTAAGAGCCACGAGCCAGCATCTCCTGGCCATCCTTCGTGCAGCTCCTCCTGCGGTGTTCGCAGTGATCTGAATTCGGGAGTAGATAAAGTCATTACTTCAGTTCTGTGATATGTTTAACAGGATTTTTGCATGACTCTCAGAGCAGTGAGGGGAAGAAGTTAAAGTTAAATTTGGGCGAGAACAGGTTCAGCCAAATGCTAAGAGGATTAACAGAAAGGGAACCTTTGCTTATTTTAACACCGAAATGAGTTAAAACTAGATACAGAATGCAGACCTTCATATGTTCAGCAGCAGGTAAATATGAGCTCTTGTTCTTGTTTACCTTTTAGGTTTACCGTGCTCTTGGGTTAAACCAGTCAGAGATAGAAGAGTTCTTCTCTGGCCCAGCGTTTCTTGCCTGGAACCGTATGGCAAACTTGTTCAAGTTTGGTGGACCTCTGCCGCAGTCCTGGCATGTGAACCAGCTCTACCTTCAAGTAATGAAACCTCAGCATAGTTCAAAAGAACAATCTGTAGAATCTGAGCATTTCAGACTTTCCCCACGTCGTGGTAAAATCACTCATTTTGCCTGAGAGTGAATGGGCTGAAAGCAGTGCGGGAATCATAAACAGAAATTTGGTTTGAATCATTTAAAGATACAGATATCACACCATTATTCTACAACAGAAGCAGTGCTTTTTTGCCCTTTCTGGTTTAACAGTATCAGTTCTTTTCATACCATTTGTGTTTGCTGACAAGCTGCTGTGGAATGAATAATCTCACATCACTTTCTCCTCACTCCTTCCAGTTTAAAATTCTAGAGCGGATGAGGTCCTTTGGCATGATCCCCGTGCTGCCAGCCTTCTCTGGAAACATTCCCAAGGGAATCCTAAGGTCAATCCTCTTTGTTTATGTCTTGCATTTCACAATTATACATATAATCATAAGCATGAAATCTGACCTGGTGTGTGTTAATGAAGTTAATCTTACTTTTGTCACATACATAAATGGGCTCAATGATCTTCATTTTTTCTGCAGACTGCGTGTCGCTGCAGCTATTTATTAAAGTCAGAGGAAAGAGTCAGATTCACAGCCACTGTGGCCAATAGTCTTTTTTTTAAAAAATCATCTGTTAGTATACATTACATTGGGAGCTGAACAACATATTAAGATTCAGATGTTACTCTAATATACTTCAGATATGCCTGAGTCACATTAATAGCTGTACAGGCAAATTAATATGTAACAGATCCAATGGAGACAAGTTCAAAGTAAACTGATGAGTCAGTTTGTGATATCTGCCCTGTGGAGTAATTAATTATTTAAACAATAAAAGTGCCATAAATTGTAGCCAAAAAGTTGTTTTATTCACAACAAAACTTGCATGGCCTCTATGTGCACATGACTGCTGAGTTCTACGTGCATGAGTTGTTGAATTTACACGTGAGGAATGAATACCTGGGCTTGTGAAATTAAATTATGTGCTCGGATTATGTTTTTCCTCACACGTGACTTTTGGCATAATTATTCTTCCATACTGGTCAGATACTATGGGACTTAAGCAGGCATGCATACACACATTCGAAGTACAAACACTCTGTCTCGTCTTATTTTTCTCTGTACTGTATTTCTTATTTTTATTTTTGAATTTAAAAAATAGAAAAACTTTTTCCTGGTGATTTTGCACTGCAGCCTAAAAATGGGGTCTGGTCAGGCCAGCTGTCCCAACTGTGAGCATTCTTAAATTCAGCTTACTGTGTCTACCCGAATTATTTAACCAGTCTGTGAATATAGAGTTAATATTTTTGTGGAATTTTTGCTTCACTTAATTGGCACTTGTGTTTCAGGCTGTATCCAGAAGCCAATATAACCAGACTGGGGCCTTGGTCTCATTTCAACTGCAGCTACTCATGCTCCTATATCTTAGACCCACAAGACCCCCTTTTCCACCAGATTGGCTCCCTCTATCTGTCCCAGGTGGTGAAGCAGTTTGGGACAGATCATGTGTACAATACTGACACCTTCAATGAGATGACTCCACCTTCCTCTGACCCCACCTACCTGTCCGCAGTCAGTCGCTCTGTCTTTGCCTCAATGACAGCAGGTGAGTGTTTGGATGATCTGCATCCTGTTTAAAATGCAACTTGCTAATCAAGTGTCTGAACAGTGAGAATTTTTGGATCCATTTACAGTAATTGCCCTAGTTTGTTGGCCCATGGATGACCTGTTGTCCAACTCTCTTGCACAGACAGCTCGCTCAAGCTCCCTGCTGATTTTCATCCATGTTCAAGAACTGTCCTATTGCTGACCCTTATCCAAATCTCTTTTTTTCTTTCTCCAGTTGATCCCCAGGCCATTTGGCTCATGCAAGGTTGGCTGTTCTTCAGTGATGCGGCATTCTGGAAGCCAGCCCAGATTCAGGCCTTACTACACGGAGTGCCCCTTGGACGGATGATTGTGCTGGACCTGTTCGCAGAGACAGAGCCAATTTTCTCCTACACAGAGTCTTTCTATGGGCAGCCTTTCATCTGGTGTATGTTGCAGAACTTTGGGGGCAACAGTGGGCTATTTGGCACAGTTGAGAGCATCAATTCAGGCCCCTTCAAAGCCTTGCATTTCCCAAACTCAACCCTAGTAGGCATAGGCATGTCACCTGAAGGTATTCAGCAGAATCCCGTGATGTATGAGCTGATGAGTGAGTTGGCTTGGCGCAAGGAGCCAGTCAACTTAGCTAAGTGGGCATCACTGTATGCAGTACGTCGCTACGGCAATACTCAAGAGAACCTGACTACTGCGTGGAGGCTTCTGTTCGCCAGCATTTACAACTGCACTGTCCCACATTACCGAAACCACAACCATAGCCCACTTGTGCGCCGACCTTCCTTTCGCATGAATACTGGGCTTTGGTATGACCCAGCTGACTTGTACAAAGCTTGGAAACTCATTATGGATGCAGCTCCTTCCCTTATGTCCAAAGAAACATTCAGGTACGATCTTGTGGATCTGACTCGGGAAGTCCTACAAGTCCTGACAACATCCTTTTATCAAGATATTACAGATGCTTTCAAGAACCAAAAGTTGTCAGAGTTGTTGACTGCAGGTGGTGTGCTAGTATATGACCTATTGCCCGAGCTCAATCGTTTGCTGAGTAGTGACCAGAACTTCCTGTTGGGGACGTGGCTGGAGCAAGCTCGATCCCTTGCCCTGGATGAGAAGGAGGCACAGCTGTATGACACGAATGCCAGAAACCAGATTACACTCTGGGGTCCCACTGGTGAGATTCTGGACTATGCCAGCAAAGAGTGGGGGGGCCTCATGGAGGACTATTATGCCCAGCGGTGGGGCCTATTTGTCCAAACACTGGTGGAATGTCTGAACAGTGGACAACCCTTCAAACAGGACACCTTCAACCAGGCAGTTTTCCAAATAGAAAAGGGATTCATTTACAATGGCAGAAAGTACCCAACCAAACCTCAAGGAGACACATACAAGATTGCCCACAGGATCTTCCTCAAGTACTATCCACAGGCCTTAAATAGACTATAGTGAGCAGAGAATACATTTTTGAAAAACTTGTATCAAGTAACAGCTTGAAGAATGTTTTCTTCTACTTTCAGTTGTCCTTGGCAATCCCTCAACATTTTAAGAAAATAACTGTTTGGGTTTACAGGAACAATCTGTTTTGCACTTGTAGTGAAATTAATAACACAGGTGGTTTTGTCTGTTGTTGAAGATTATTTTCACTTCATGTTGACACGGATCACATTTCTGATAACGTCCCATAGAAGAGGAGGAAGTATCAAATGTAGATTTCTTGATGACTGCATGAAGGTGTTCCTTCTACAAACTTTATTGGTACTGTTTTAGATTCAACAGATGCTAAAAAAAAAAATGTTCCAGATCTTAAGAAATGTACATATTCACCATTTCAGATTAATATAAGGAGATTGATAGGAACCGCCAACCTGTGGTTCACTTGTGTAAAGTCAGGAAAAGGGGACACATGCCTGGTTCGTCCGAAGTGAATCCAATCTCTGTGTATATAATTGAAGGCAGCTTGCAAACCTGCTGTGTAATTTCAACATGCACCTGAATATCCTACTGCAACTTGTTTATTGCTGTACTACTGCCAACCCAACCACTTTTTTTTCCCTCTTCTCTCACAGCACACCAGCAATCGCACAACCCACACATTAATAAAGACGAGAGAAATGTAGAAAAGAAGTAGAAAATTTGGCAACATATTGCACATTTAACTTTATGCACATAATAATGCCTAGTTGTCTAAAGATTACAGAAAGCTAGGCTAATCACGTCTGCACTAAACACAGACATGAGAGTAACATGCATCCTCTATCTCAAAGAAAGAAAATCAGAATATTGGATATGTCGAACTGTTTCTCAAATTTACCTGCACATAGATTTTAGATAGCAGATGTGCACTTAAAGTTTTACTTTCTAGAAAATTGTACTTGTATTATGATGTCTTTAGAAATGGTCTCTGCTGTTCATCAGTCTGAAGTTAATTTGGATATTGTGATTTTGTTGACAAAATGACAGGCATGACTGTGTGTTTTATAAAAATGGTGGAACAAGTAGGCTGGTAGCGCAGTTAGCAAACCATTTGGGTGCTTCTGGCATTGTTTAACAAACTTCTACTTTATTTCGAGCTCATGCTTATATGTTCAGTTAATCTATAAAGGTCTTCCAAACAGATGGATTTGCATTTAGTACTGAATGATAAAGCTGACAAGCAGATAGCTCAATATCTTCTTGTCTGAATGATTATTCTTATATAACAAATAGCTGTCAGACTTTAACATTCATCCATTTTCCTCCACTTATCTGGGGCCGGGTCATGGGGGCCACGACCTAAGCAGAGAAACCCACGCCTCTCTCTCCTCAGCCACCTCCTGCAGCTTATCCGGGGAACACTGAGGCATTCCCAGACCAGCCGAGATATATAATCTCTGTAGCGTGTTCTGGGTCTGCCCTAGGGCTTCCTCCCTGTAGGACATGCCCAGAACATCTCACCCAATAGGCACCCAGGAGGCATCCTGGTCAGATTCCTTGAACACCTCAACTGGCTCATTTTAATGTGGAGAAATAGCAGCTGGACTCTGAGCCCCTTTTGAATGTTTGCACTCCTCACCCTATCTCTAAGGGAAAGACCAGCCACCCTTTGGAGGAAGCTCATTTCCGCCACTTGTAGCCGCAATCTCATTCTTTCAATCACTACCCCAAGCTCAGTACCATAGGTGAGGGTAGGGGCGTAGATCGACCAGTAAATGGACAGCTTCATTTTTACACTCAGCTCTCTCTTCACCAAGATGGACCCGTGCAGCATCCACATCACTGCAGCCACAGCCCCAATCCATCTCCCACTCCCCTCTTCCCTCACTCATGAACAGGACCCCAAAATATTATAACTCCTCCACTTGGGGTAGCAACTCGTCCCTGACCCAGAATGGGCATTCCACCCTTTTCCAGACTGAGAACCATGGCCTCAGACTTAAAAGTTCTAATTCTCATACCTCCCACTTTACACTCAGCTGTGAACCGTTCCAGTGTAAGGTGGAGGCCACCATCCGATGAAGCCAAGGGGACCACATCATCCGCAGAGAGATCCGCATCGGCAGATTCTGAGATTTGACTAACGAACAAACTCTCCATTCCAGCACCCTGGCATAGACTCTTCTTTGGGAGGCTGAGTACTGTGATTCCCCCGATAGTTGAAGCACACTGTTCAGTCCCTCGTCTTTTGAAGATTGGAAACCACCACTCCAGCCTGCCAATCCAGTGGCACCATCCCAGATCGCCATGCAAGGTTGCAGAGTCAATCAAGATAGCCCTACAGCATCCTGAGCCTTCAGGAACACAGGATTAATCTCATCCACCCCAGGGGCCATGCCACCACGGAGTTGTAACAACTTCAGCGACATCACTCCCAGTGATGAGCGAGTCACCCCCCTCGTCCCCAGACTCTGCTGCCTCTTCAGTGGGATTAAGGTGTTCCCTGAAGTATTCCTTCCACCACTTGACTATATCCTTAGCTGAAGTCAGCAGTGTCCCACCTGCACTATACAGCTGTGTGAGTTATGCACCACTTTCCCTCCTGAGTTGCCTGACTGTTTGCCAGAATTGCTTCGAGGCAGTCCAAAAGTCTTTTTCCATGGCCACACCAAGCTCCTCCTGCACCCGAGTTTTTGCTTCAGCCACCATGGACCTACCGGTCTCCATTAGCTGCCTCCGAAGTCTCACAGACTAACCGAGTCCAATGGAACTCTTTATTTAGCTTGATGGCTCCCTTTACATTCAGTGACCACCATCTGGTTTGGAGATTACCATGACAGGCAGCAACCACCTTGCAGATGCAGCTTCGAGCATTAGCCTCAACAATGGAGGTGCTGAACATGGTCCATTCGGACTCAGTGTCCTCAACCTTCCTTGCAATGGCTGACGAATTTCTGCCGGAGGTGGGAGTTGAAGATCTGGCAGACTGGGGCCTCTTCCAGGCATTCCTAGCGCACTATCACTATATGTTTTAGTGTGTGCCAGGTCTGTCCAGCATTCTACCCATGCCATGTAGATCCAACTCAGCGACCAGGTGGTGACCAATTGACAGCTCAGCTCTTCTCTTCACCCAGGTGTCCAGAACATACCGCTGCTAGATCTGATGACACAATCAATCACCAACCTGCAACCTAGGGTGTCCTGGTGCCACAAGCACTTATGGGCATCCTTATTTTCAAACATGGTGTTCGTTATGGACAAACTGTGGTTTGCACAGAAGTCCAGTAACAGAACACCACTTGGGTTCAGATCAGGCAGACGCCATTACTTCACAATCCTGACCCTCCAGGTCTCACTGTTGTTGCCCACGTTAGATGCTGAAGCCTCCCAGTAGGATGACAGAGTAGCCTCGAGCTCCTTATCCAGTGACTCCAAGAAGGCTGGGCACATTAAGTGCATAAGCACAACCAACAGTCAGGACTCATTCCTTGGCCTGAAGGCACAAGGAGCAACCCTCACATCCACTAGTTAAAAACTCCCAACGTACAGGGAGCAAGCTGAGGGGATGCAAGGATACCTACCCAACCCAGCCAGCCGCTTCTCACTGAGGACAACTCCAGACTGGAACAGAGTCCACCCCCTTGTCTAGGAGACTTGTTCCAGAGCCCAAGCCATGTGTTGAGGTGAGCCTGACTATATCTAGTAAATATCTCTCAACCGCGTGTTCAGGGTCCTTCCCCAGGTGACATTCCATGTCTCAATAGCCAGCCTAGATAGCCAGGGATTGGTCTGCCAGTGCCTCTGCACTTGGCCTCCACCTCACACACACTGCACCCAACCCCTACAACACCTCCTGTCGGTGGTGGGCCTACAGGAGGGCAGGTCCATGTCTCCCCTTCAGGCGGATCCTGGCTGGGCCCACGGCCTAAGGCCTGGCCACCATGCGGTCTCCCTTGAGCACCCTCACCAGGCCTGCCTCCAGGGTGGGGCCCCATAGCCGTATTTCAGGTAGGGTAGACGGTTTCCTTGATCTTTCTGTCATAAGGGTTGTTGGAATCACCCAGGGCCAATTTGCCCTGGGACATGCTACTAGGGAGTAAAAGCACCTAGACAACATGGCCCCTGGGATCACTGGGACACTCAGCCCCCTTCACCACAATAAGGTGGCGATTCGCAGTGGGGCAAATTTGAACATTTTATGTAAATCAGTTACTTCCTCAAAAATATAGTTTGTACCCATCATATTGTTAATGTTTTGGAAACCAAAACATAAATTAGATTTTTCGTTTGATAAATGTTGTTTTATGACAATATCAGTAACTGGGGAAAAAAAAGATTTTAAACTACTACATAAGCACTGACATCCAAATGTTTATGTTCCACAATATTCCAGTATTTTACTTGTAACAAATTTGCTAGTTGTTTAAAAAAAAAAAAAAAGTCTGTCCGAGCTGTAGCCCTGGTAGTGGGTGGTGACGTTGTACTTTAATAATATATCAATATGTTTAACCGAATAGTATTTCTAGTAAAGGTAGCAGTGTTTACATGTCTAGTCAACCAGTTGTGTACATCCGTACCCACAACACTGGCAAATGTTATTTGTTCAAAGAACGTTTGACGGATATTCATCCTTTCAATCTTGGAGCCAACTTTCTGAGGTTGTTTTCAGAAGGTTGTTTAGGTGCAGGTTGTAAAATGTTCTGTTATAAAACTTTTCTACAGTGTTACATGATAACAGTGGAAAAATATTTTTTATGAAAATGTTCTTAGGCCTGAAATAGTATTATTTGTTAACAAAAGCAGAAACTTTTTCCTGCAACATTCTGGGGTAACAAATTAGTTAATGTTCTTTATAAGCATCATCATGTCAGTCTGCCCATCTTTAACCTCTTAGAATGTACTGTTAGATTGCCATGAAAACTGGTGATTGTATTCTTGGTCCTCAGTTGATTAATCCTGTCAGATCAAAGTGTGAACTTTGGCAGCTCTACTAATAGTATTGTTTTATATTCCCATGGAATAAATCTTGTCAAAATGTCAAATTTGATATTTCAAATTTGACATTTTGACGTGCACTATTGCCTAACAACAAAAAGGTTCTGAAATCAAACCTGCTTTCCAGCTGGGGTTTTTCTTTGTGAAGGATGAATGTTCTCCCTCTGCCCTAGGTTCTCTGCAAGTGCTACACAGTGGTTCCATGGTTAGCTCTGTCTTGACATAGCAAGAAGGTTCCTGGTTCGAATCCCAGCTGGGGCCTGTATGTGTGGAGTTGACTCGTTCTAAATGCATGGGTTTTCTCCAGCTTCCTCTCACTGTCCAAAGAAAGGTTTGATTGATTGGTGAGTCTAATTTGGCTGTTCATGTCAGGTAGATAAAGTGCTTTAAGTGTATAAAATAAAGAAAGTGCTATATGAGTGTAAGATTAAAAATGTGACTTGTAGACTGAAGTGCTTTGAGTGGTCAGTAGGACTAGAAAAGTGGTGTATAAATTTGAGTATATGTGAGTGGGCATCGTTGTCTATCTCGCGATTTATTGATGGGCCCTCAATACTAATGTAAGGTAAAGACCCTACAGTAATACACAATAAATCAAGCGCCTTGAGGTGACTGTTTGTTTTGATTTGGCACTATATAAATAAAATTGAATTGAATTGAATTGACTTAATACAGAGAAAACCCCAACACTCAGATGACCCCCTATGAGCAAACACTTGGTGACTGTGGGAGGGGAAAAACTCCCCTTTAACAGGAAGAAACCTCCAGCAGAACCAGGCTCAGGGAGGGGACATCTCATCTCCCCCGATCAGTTGGGGCTGAGGGACAAAAGACACACTATGGAAGAGAGACAGAGATTAATAATAACTAGTGATTAAATGCAGAGTGGTGTATAAACGGAGTGAAAAGAGGCAAATGAAAAAAAAAACACTCATCATGGGAGGCCCTCCAGTGGCCTAGGCCTATTGCCACATAACTGAGGGAAGGTTCAGGGTCACCTGATCCAGCCCTAACTATAAGCCATATCAAAAAGTAAAGTTTAAAGCCTAATCTTAAAAATAGAGAGAGTTTCTCCTGAATTCAAATTGGGAGCTGGTTCCACAGAAGAGGGGCCTGAAAGCTGAAGGCTCTGCCTCCCATTCTACTTTTAAGTGTCCTAGGAACCACAAGTGAGCCAGCAGTCTGAGAGTGAAGTGCTCTGTTGGGGTGACATGGGACTATAAGGTCTTTAAGATAAGGTGAGGCCTGATTATTCAAGATCTTGTATATAAGAAGGATTTTAAATTCAGTTCTGGATCTAACAGGGAGCCAATGAAGAGAAGCCAGTATGGGAGAAATATGCTCTCTCTTTCTAGTCCCTGTCAGTACTCTAGCTGCAGCATTTTGGATCAGCTGCAGGCTTTTCAGGGCGCTTTTAGGACAGCCTGATAATAATGAATTACAGTAGTTCAGCCTAGACATCAGTCTGACAAAGGATGTTTTTAATTTTAGAAATATTGGCAAGCGCAAAAAAAGCAGTCCTACATATTTAATAAGTGCATTGAAGGACATAAGATCACTGGTAACCTTCACTAATGCTATTTCTGTGCTGTGATGCACTCCTGACTGAAACTCTTCAAATAAACCGTTCCTCTGCAGATGATTACCCAGCTATTTTACAACAACTCTTTCAAAAATTAAATGTAAGCTTAGAAATCATTGTACAATTGGCTAAGACAGCTGGGTCAGGTGAACGCTTTCTGCACAAAATAAAGCAGGAGGATATTATCATCATTACCGTCCATCTGTCTGTCCATGAGGTTTTACCTTTCCAGTAATCTGCACTTTGCATGGATATTCCAAAGCTGTGGGTGCAGTGCTAAAACACTGCGAGCCCCACTTCCTGCTCCTCAATAATTCAGATTTTACTGAAACGGCGGAAATGAACTAAGGTGCTTTTTCTCTGCAGTGCACACACAGCAAGCAACTTCACTCGACTGAATCTGTAACCAATAAAAGTGAAATGCCTGAAAAAACAGCTATTAATGAATCTGTGTTAGTGTGTTAGATTAATACCTGAATGTGTTATTTAAAATGTGGCACAGTTAGAGTAACTGGGAAGGAGTTCAGTTTGAAATGATGCAGCTCTCTGGATAAATCCTGCGCTCCACCTGAGTCTTGGTCCTCGGAATCCTTTGCACAGGCCCAGTGATTTCTATCAGAAGAGTTATCCCTTAAATCAGAAACGCACTGATCCTCTCCACCTTCTACTGATCTGAGCTGCCTCACTGTTTTCAGAAACACACGCTCCCTGCTGGCGTCTGCTGCTTTATGCGCTGCTCTCGGCAGAATGCTGCGTATTACTGAAGCGAACTGGCTGCATCTTTGCAAATCAGTCGTCAGTAGATCGCACTGAGGTTGCAGCATCACAACAATTAGCAAATGAAATCCATCTTATTTTCTTATATTTTCCCTCTGTGAACCTGTCGTTTTTTCCTCCTCCCTGTTTAGGATTTCTGTGACTGCAGTAAAAGTCCCTTGATAACTGAAGTAAAACTGAGGTTGCAATACAGCAGAGGACATTACTTATGCAAACTGACCCTACATAACCTAAAACACACTTTGATTAATTATTGTAACTCATAATCTTTAGAGAACTGATATGAATCTGTTCTTCAAGCAAGACAACAGCTCAACAAGAAGTAGCTTTTATTCCAGCAGTGTGGTGTTCGGAGTTCAGCTGTGGGTTTAACGGACTGTTGTTAAACACTCAAAATATATCAGCAGCAATGGCATGAAATGGAAAAATGCAGTCACAATTAAGATTTATGACTTTATTATGTTGATTGTTCTCATGAATGATTGACTGGTTCACTTCAATAAATTATGGGCCACCTTTTCTCCTCACGTTTCATAAAGGGTGGTCCCAGGGTTTCCTATGCTGAAGGAGGCAATAAAGGAATCGTCGAAGCTCCTTTTCTTTGTTGGAGAACTGGAACAGCTCTCTTATGGCCGCCACTCAGATACTTGGGTCACTTCTCTCAATGAGGATCCTTCCTAAAATGGACAAAATGGACTATCGGGAAAGCACAAGCTGAACTGGACCTCTCCACCATGCTTGTGCTGTTGGTACCTCCTGTGCCCGTTTTGTCTGTCAAACAATACGGCCATACTAATGTGAAAAAGTATCTGCCCCTTCTTAGTATTTTGCATATTTGTTACACTTAGATTCTTTAGATCATCACATTTTATTATTAGACATAGATAACCCAAGTAAATACAAAAATGAAGTTTTTAAATGATGATTTTTTATTTTAGGGAAAAAAGCCAGATAATCATGCTACCACAACCATATTTGACTGTTGATATGTTCTTTTTATGAAATGCTGTGTTCGTTTATGCCACATGTAACAGTCTCAAACCTTACGAAAGTTCAGCTTTTGTCTTGTCAGTTCACAGAATATTTGCCTTGGAAATGGCTTTGCAACTGTAAACACCATTTATATTTACTTCATGATTTTACTGAGGTAACATATTTTGATACATATTCTGAATTTTGACGTTTGAGAATTTTTGTTTTTGTTATTTTAGTTTTATTTGAAAGATATCTACAGGGTGTTGAACTTTATTGTGAAAGTTTGTATAAAGAAGTGGACCATGGTTTAACTGTAGTTAAACCATGATCTGTTAACTGTTGTTGTTGTTGTTGCTGATGAAGCAACACGTGAAAACACTCACTCACTGTGATTATTTTATTACAAGATAAAGTGACAACTACAAGAAGTTAAAATAGCCACTACATTAAGTAAAACCATCATGAAGTTTTTCACAAACAAGCAGATAGCCCGTAACCTGGATAGGAAATGGTGTCTCTCAAAATTAGAAGATCTTCATTTAGCCTGGAAAAAGAGGTTGTTGCTCTGTTAAAAGCCAAATGTAAAGCTAGGACATCTTACTATTCATCACTAATTCATGAAAATAAGAACAACCCCAGCTTTCTTGTGAGCACTGTAGCCAGGCTGACAAGTGGCCGGGCGCCACAGACTAATACCTGACCGCCAGATGCTCTCCCTCAAGCTCTCTCCCCCAGGCCTGGCTCCAGGGTGGGGCCCCGGCAACCCTATTCTGGGCAGGGTGAACTGTTCCCTTGCTGTATTTTCCATAGGGGTCGTTTGCCTGGACCCTCACCCAGGACCAATTTGCCAAGGGAGACCCTACCAGGGGGCTAAGCCCCTGGACAACATAGCTCCTGGGATCACTGGGACACACAAACCCCTCCGCCATGATAAGATGGCAATTCACAGAGGGGGACTTCATAAGGTTCTCCACAAATAAAATTTTAACCGTTAGAGAAAAAAATATTAATAACCATCTCACAGATCTTTATGTGCAGCTACTTTCAGTACTGCTGATATTTGTTTAGACTCTGATTGATCTTTCTGAGTTAACGTCAGTAGTTACTTTCTCCAAACCATCACTGTGTCTATTAGACCCCATTCCTACAAGACAGCTCAAAGAAGTCCCACCATTAATTACTGCTCCAATCTTAAATATGATCAATCTGTCTTTATGAATGGGCTATGTACCACAGGACTTCAAGGTGGCAGTAATTAATCTGTTACTTAACAAACCATCATTTACTTTTTTGATGAGCATGTTTCTCTCTGGACTCCAGGTGATCTGCGCGCATGCGTGCGCTGTCTGCCGCAGCCCTTAGTCTTTCTAACACCAGGTAACTGGCCTCAGTCTGCATATCGGAGAGATAATGACCCAATGTGTGCATGCCAGTGTGTGAGTGTACGCCAGCACAGAACATTTTGAAAATTCATTCACTGGATTTGCCTTTCTGCGACCTCCGGGGAACTCTACCTGAAGGATGGCTGGATCGTGAGTTCCACATGCCTGTTCAGACATATATTTAATTAAATACAACACCTTTTAAATCCTATGGTCATTTCACCTCACCTTAGAGGCCAGCTAGATGGTGGCTCTATACTTGCCATAAATTAATTGCTGTATGGCTAAATGTGGCTTGTGCTCTAAAGGGCTTTGAACGGTCAGTAAGTTTAGAAATGCGGATATAAAGCCAGTCCTTTCCATGAGGAAGCTTGAGTTAAAACCTGGTCCGATACTATTTTCAGGACACTACAGGCAGCCCAGTCTTTTTCTGACCTCTCACAGTATATATCCTTTTATTCTGGAAGACAAAGAAGTGTGCACTGTTAAACTCTGACTATCTGAGCTAGGAGAGTAAATGAGGTTTATTTTTGAAGACAGTCACAGGGAATTTAGAGATTTGGCTCCCTTTCATTTCCTGTTTGAATGTCTAAATGAATTTGAAATCCTGTAACTTCTTTAGGAGCACTCACCGGGAAGCTTCTGGCTCCCGGAAGATGGGAGAAGCAGAACTGGGGAGGTGTGGCTCCTCTTCTTTCCGTTCTTTACTCTGTTGGCTGAAAAGTTTTCCGCTTCATGGATGTTTTATATGCACGAATACTCTTTGTTTGATTTGTCCTTTTTTTTCTTTTTTGCCGTTATATTTTTTGGATGAACTTATGTGGGAAGTCCAAGTAAAGGAAAACTACTCCTGAAAAATGTTATGATAAAGACACTCTAGACATTCAGCTCTTCATTTCAAGATTTAGAATCTGTGAGCGTGTCGTATTAAACCTGTGAGATTTAGGTTGAATAGATCTGATGACAAATAATCATCAGGAATGCTGATAAGATAAAACATAAAATCAGATTCTGAGAATATATTTATGTTTATATTGCTTTTGGAAGCACAGTGCCCAGGTAAGAAATGTACAGAACAGAGGTCGCCTATAGACTATTGCCATAGTCTGCATAGCACACGAATAAAGATCAGAATCCACCCTGTACACATAACCATTAGCGTCCAGGGCAGCGTCATGCTGTGAACTGTTTGCTGGCTGTGAGGAGAACCATTTAAATTGGTCCATACTAGCAGAGCAGGTGCAGTTTGACTGGTTGACGTCACTGTGAAACTTTGCATCCTGTTCATATTTGGGTCATGCTGCTGAACGCAGCATCAGCCCAGCTCACTCATTCCTTTATGACACTGCGCTGGATGCTGGTTTCCCCTGAGGCGCACATGGGTGGTGTTAGCCAAGTGCAAATCCACTCGTCACTGTCCTGAAAAATCTGTCCTACATCCCCCCAATGTGGCACAAATTGAATACAACTGCATGTTGTGTTCAATAACACTTGAAACTAGTGATTGAGATCATCAGTGCATCAGCGAAGTGTTTACGGAGGTCACGGACGAATGGACCTCAGTTCAGTTATAGCCAAACACCTGAACAGGTTAGCACCACTGCTGCAGATCCACACCTGATGAGCCAATCCCTTGACTCTGTCCATTACAATGATCAATTTGCAAAAATCTTTCATGCATCTCTTTAAAGTCATAATCCTTATTGCCACACTGTTTACACACAAACAGGGTCTGAGCCACTTCACTAACTCGTCAACATTTTGGAGAGGCAGCCATGCATTAATTTGACTTAATGTCAACTTTATTCTCAACATTTTGACTTCAACCTCAAACTAATGATTTAACTTTGTTCAAAATGCATCACACACACACACACACACACACACACACCTTACTGGAAAGAGCATGAGCTCCAATCCCCTGAGACACAGCAGGGGCTCTGATTGGTTATACTTTAACAGTGTCGGTCAATCAAAGCTTTGCGCTGCTTAGAGGATTTCATGTTTGAACAATTACATTTCCATTAGAAGAAACTAAAGGCTGCAAATAAAATGTCAATGAATACAACAGGCAGAGATGGAGAGTCATGATATTTAAATGCCTTTAAGATGAATGATGCAATCCTGTTTCAAAACCAAATACTCAAAACAGAATGAAGTTACAGAACTTCTGTGAGTTCTCAAATATTTTTTTATTCTCTTTGAGTTTATATTACAGTTTAGTTGCAAATGTACTAAATTTGGGTTATTAGGTAGATAGTTATTACAATTTGGTAAGTCAGTGATTCAGACTTTTTCAGATCAGTATGCACTTTAAAGTACCATAAAAGTATTAAATGTACATATGAGTGGAAAACTGAGGAACCCCCCCCCCAAATCAAACACTGATGTGCTTCATCTGATTGGCTGTAAAGTCAAGGGAGGAGGAAAAACTCTCAAAACCCTCTGCCCAGTCTGACAGACTGAACGTTCAGTGTAATGCCAGGAACACAGTGGATGTGCTGTTGGTGAATCTGCCCACCTACACCGAAACCCGCGGTCTCAGTCACATGACTTGACTAAATGGAGTTAAAGTGTGACGGGTCATCAGTGTGACTCATCTAATGATTATTCAGAAGCAATGCCCTGTATCACATGCATGATATGGTTTTGTTAGTTAGCCACGACACAGCAGGCTCAGAGAGGAGAGGCACAAAGCTGCCCAAATGATCCATATTCAACATATAGATATATTAACAGAAAATAAGGCAGTGCTTTAAAAGAAAAAAAAATTCCCGTAAACATCCTTTAAGAGATTGTTAACCTAAAACAATCAAAATTATAAAAAGCAAGGTTAGAGAAAATATCAAAGTGTCTGCTTTTTCTTTTGGTTCACATTACAATCAAAATCAATTTCATCATTTTCATTTACAAAACATCAGGATTTTCATATTGTTCATTAGATTCATATGTGCCAAGCTGCTTTATTCAGCTGGATTTGTGGTGTACTGCGGCATTTTAATGCAGTGCTGAGCAGAGGAGCAGAGGCAGCTGTGACTGAAGCTGCCCTGCTTATTCTGCCCAGACACCGGCAGAGCCACAACTAAACACAATCTTACCACAAGCACCGCTTAACAGTTTTCCAGGGCTTTACTGTATAACAACAGTTTTTGTTAAATAGTGGTGAATTATTGCCAGTCTTGGTTTCAATAAAGAAAGACAGGGGAGGGGGGGGGTAATATTCCAAACTTCAAAAAGAAACCAGATTGTTAAGCTTTAAATTTACAAGAGAATTTTAAAAAAAATACTCATGAACAATTTAAATAATTTTTGAGATAAAAAAATAAATTTACAAGAAAGTCACATAGTTAAGTTTAAGTTTTTGTCCAGGAAATACATCATCATGAAATGATGGATCAACCTTGTCACACCACAGAAGAATTTTTTTTCCTTGAAAATGTGTTACTATTTTAGAAAAAGTAATGCATTCAAAGAATTCTTGGGTTTCTTTGTTTATGTTGTCCTCTTTACCCAGCTTGCTGAAATCAAGAACAAGTTTTTTTTCCCCCTCTGAAGAGCGATAATGAATTCAGGACCTGGTATGACTGCATTTGTGCATCAGCTTATATCAGCATAAAAACCCAAATCAGTCCACTCTTCCAAACAACTATGAAGGCCAACTAATAAAAAAACAAGTTGTCTTCATCTGATTAGTGTAAAAATTTGTTAGGATTTTTCATTTTAGCTGCACCCAGCATTCTGATATGTGTGCCCACCTTTCAGCTGTGTCAGACTCATTAAAGCAGCAATCTTTATACCAAATTTACCAATTTTTGCCCAGTTACAAATTCATTCCTTACATACAAACAACTTAATAATAAAAAAATAAAAAACCTCGCAGCTAATGATAGAACAATGGCACTGGAGTCCAACATATGCAAAGTTTCCTTCATATAGAGAGAAGAGGGAGAAACACAGGCATCTGAAAGGAGGTGTTGATATGGCAGCTCGACATTTACAAGGACAGTTAAAAGCAGTCACAGTAAAAGACGACAGATGCTCACTTAAAGGTTAAGAGGTCAACATTGATGAAAGGTCAATCATGAGATAAATGCTGACTAAGACTAAATAACGGTTGAGACAGCATGAGGATCGTCTTGCTGAAATTATTATAGTAGTAATATTAAGCCATTTTTCTTACAGTAAATACCTGAGTTAGATATGTTTAGACAGTGGTATGAACAACAACACACAACTTAAACTTCAACATTTTCCAGGCTCTGAACTTGTTCCAAAATGCGGAGCAGTTTAACTCAACAGGTCCATCTTATCCCTGATTAACGTCTGCTTCCCAGTCCCAGTTATTTGGAATTTGACACCGTACTGTAAACATAAATGAACCTAATCCAGTTAAGCCCTGTGAATGATAAGATGACCAGGATGTGGACTGAAGGAAAATGCTTTGTGTCAGAATGAACAGTGTAGTTTTAGGTAGTTTACACTGCATAGAATTCACTACAACTGAAAAATCTGTTTGCATCATATCATTTAAAATCTGTGAATCACATCCTGACCCTGTGGAATCCAGAAAGAAAAAAAAATAAACCCTCACAATTCCACAAAAGTGGAAAAACCACTGAGCCCACAACAGACAGGAAACATCAGGACCGTTCCAAAAATGTCTGAATGGATTAGCAGAGCCACCTCTGACTCTTAAACAGTGCTGCCAGCCTAATGGGAGACGTTACAGAATCAATAACAATGTTATCAGCAGTATGGCTGACAAATTCCAATCATTTTATAGTATGTAAAGTCACATAACAGATAAACTGTTTTCACTGGCCATGGTGTTAGATATTTATCAAATCACTGAATGCACTGACGCCAGGTGATGCTGTGGAGCCTGTGCGAGCATCAGTAAAACAGCTGAAGATGTGGTGTTTAAGTACAGGGTAATGCCTTTGTGGATTGGTTTGTGCATGTAGTGCTGGAGAACACAGCTGCCCCATTACCTCGACTGCACGCATGCACGCACAAACAGGACTGATGCACCATCAGAGTCAGGTGAGATGATGTTGATGTTTCTTTAGAAAGCAGAGCTGAAGGCAGAGTTTCTTTGAGCAGGTCAGGAGGAAAGGAAAGAGAGAGCTCTATGCTGTATCACACAGGATCTGCTCCAGCACCTTCAGCAGGTGCTTCAGACCATAGATGTAGCCATGATCGTGGCTCTCACTCGGGAAAACATGAGCAAAGTCGATCATCCTGACCTCCACCTCTGTGCCTTCTGTATTGCCCCCTGTTTCATCACCTCCTTGGTCCTTTACCTCCTCCCCACTCCTCCTGCTGCTGTATTCTCCACCCATGTCCTTCCCTTCCAGTTGTGATTTATTTCCATTTCCATTAGGTGGTTGTTGCAGTTCACCTGATTGTTTCCATGCAGAGTTGTCTTCTTCACACAGTTGTGAGACGTTGTCTCCAGAAACTGAGCTTACAGCTCCACTGTCTTCACTTTGACTGTCATCACTTTTCCTGTGATTGGTATAAACAGTGTCCAGGCTGTAGTCCCAGTGCCCTGCCACCTGAATGATATTGTTGTTGTACTCAGCCACTTCCTCTTCCTGCCCCAATCTTACCTGTCTAACTTTCCCCTCCCTGCTGCAACCACCTTCATTTGATGATGAAGACGTGGCAGTTTTTAGCATCATAGTGGGACTAATTGATGGACTGCTGAGGAGGGACGAAAGGGAGGATGAAGAAAAAGAGGAGGGCAGGCCTTCATAGACAAAGAGAAGGGAGCTGGCATAAAAAGTCAGTTGGTGCTGGGACTCAAACCAGTGAAGGATCTGCTGTACTCTGCTGATGCTCGCTGCCACAGCGTCCTTCCTCAGACTGACTCCATTATGAAAGAATTTAGCCAAGCCTGGGTGGGCAAGAAAAGAGTTTCAATAATAATAACAATAATAACAACATTATACAAAGAACTTTGTACTTTACAGACAGAATAAAATTCCTAAACAGTTAAAATAAATCAAATATACACAAATCAACAAAGGAAGAAATAAAGTTAAATATAAAAATATGTGACCCAACCTGGCAAAATGCGTCAGAAGTTGCCGGGCCAATTCTTAGGCCAATAACACATGAATCAGTGTGTATTGTGGGTCATTTCCGGATTCACGGGATGTTCTTAGTTCTTCGTGTACATGTTTTGAATGTCATTATTGGCTACCACGAGTTAATCAAGATGACATGTTGGCTTAAAAATTTGCCCCTGCGAATTCCAATTTTGCCAGATCGGGTCACATATATTGGGTTGGGTTGGATAACTTTATTGCTTCAGAATAAAGGGAAGAAAAAAAACTCTTCAATTTAATTCACAAAAACAGTCACATTTATTTGCACTCTACAATATACAGAGAAAACCCAACAATCAGATGACCCCCTATAAGGAAGCACTTGGTGACAGCTGGAAGGAAATGGTACATGGACTAGTTCTTATATAGTGCTTTTCTACTTAGCTGAGCACTCACTTTATACAACATGTTTGCTCACGCGCACATTCATACTCCGACAGTTGCATCGGAGAGCAACTTGGGGTTCAATTAACCTTCCGATTAGTAGATGACCTGCACTACCCCCTGAGCCACTGTCAACTCCCTTTTAACAGGAAGAAACCTCTGGCAGAACCAGGCTCAGGGAGGAGCAGCCATCTGCTGCCCCTGGTTAGGGGTGAGGGGAGGGAGACAGGACCAAAGACACATTGTGGAAGAGAGCCAGAGATTATTAATAACTAATGATTAATTGCAGAGTGGGGTATAAACAGAGTGAAAAGAGGTGAATGAAGAAGAAACACTCATCATGGGAACCACCAAAGAGCCTAAGCCTATTGCAGTGTAACTAAGAGATGGTTCAGGGTTACCCGATCCAGTCTTGACTATAAGCTTGATCAAAAAGCAAAGTTTTCAACTTAATCTTGGGTGTTTGTCTCTTGAATCTAAACTGGGAGCTGGTTCCACAGAAGAGGGGCCTGAAAGCTGAAGGCTCTGCCTCCCATTCTACATTTAAACATCATAGAAACCACAAGTAAGCCAGCAGTCTGAGAGTGAAGTGCTCTATTGGGGTGATATGGTACTATAACACATCACTCTGAAATGTAATGCTTCTAATTTTAGAGATATTGCGCAAATGCTAGGAAGCAGTCCCACACATTTTTTTTTAATATGTGCACTGAAGGACATTTCCTGGTCAAAAATGACTCCAAAATTCCTCACAGTGTTACTGGAGGCCAACATAATGCCTTCCAGAGTAAGTATCGGGTTAGACACCATTGTTGTTTGTAATATTTGTAGGGCTGAGTACAATAACTTCAGTTTTATCTGAATTTTGAAGCAGGACATTTGAGGTCTTTGTCTTTAAGACATTCCTGAGGTTTACCCAATTGGTGTATTTCACCTAGCTTCATGGATAAATAAAGCTGGGTATCATCTGCATAGCAATGAAAATATATGTAATGCTTTCTAATACTGCTGCCTAAGGGAAGCATGTATAGTGTAAATAGAATTGGTTCTAGCACAGAACCCTGTGGAACTCCATAATTAACCTTAGTGTGTGAAGAAAACTCAAGTGCATTACCTTTAATACCAACAGCCTGCTCTAATCTATGTAATAAAATAGTATGGTCAACAGTAAAAAGGATGAGTCCACAAGAAGATCACTTGTAAACTTCATTCTTTGTGGCACAGATTCAACAAGATGCTTAAGACCTTGCTCATAGATTTTGCACATGCCAATCTCCCATTCCCCTTCATTCAAGATGCTCTATTGGATTGAGATCTGGTGGCTATGGAGGCCATTTGATTACAGTGAACTCAATGTTGTATTTAAGAAAGTTCAAGATGATTTGATCTCTGTGACATGGTTTATTATCCTGTTGCTACTTCCTGCAGCACTAAATTTCAACAAGCAGTGTTCCACACAATCATATACATAAACGAGCGAGCGCGTGCACAGACACACACACATATACACACATACCATCTTTAAGAGTGTCCTTAACTAGTCCTCTTCCGTAATGCTGGTCACAGGACTCGAATGTGTCAGTACACACCTTGTACACCTGAAATAACAAGAAAATACATCACATTAAAATATGTGTTTGCAGTTATTGTGGTCTAATGTGCACAGTGTGGCTGTTATATTCAACAAGAAGAGTAATCCCCCCCCCATCAACTGGCAGCAAATACAGTAAGTTCTTAAGATTCCTACAGTAGTCTATAGCAATAATATGGTACTATAACATCTCTGAGATACGATGGGGCCTGATCATTCAGGACTTTGTGGAGGATTTGAAACTTATCTGGGTAACACTGAGCCAATGAAGAGAATGGGATTGGGATTTGATCAAACATTGCCTCCACCTAGTGGCCCACAACTACACAAACACCTTTGTCTATAGCTCACCAGTGGTGGTTGGAGATCAAACCTGAAAAGCTTTTGTTAATGAGCTGCATGCTGAGTTACATCGAAATAATGGAAAAAAATAAGAAATAAGCCACTATAAATGAATCTAAAATGGATCCAGATTGGATGAACTGGGATGACCAGAGCTGAACTGCATCCAGGCCTGATCCAGTCTGACTATGTAATTAATTCATTCATTGTGCAGTGCAAGTGGACTCGGACATGGTTTGCTGATCTGTTAAGGAGCCTACGATAACTTCATGTGTATTCAGAACTGGGTCAATCCACTGAGACCGATTTAGGTGATTTTCAGTTGAGGCAGAGAGAATATAAAGAGTTTGTTGCCAGTGAGCAGGTTTACTTCACAGATGTGACTGACTCAGTTGAAGCGAGCTCTTTCTGGAACAGAAAACACAGATTTCCCTCAACTCACGATCAGAAAACTCAAAAGATTTGTTGCAAACCTGCTTCCTGGAATAGGGCTCTGTGCCATATGAATGGGTTTCAATACTAATTTTTTACAAATTTTACTAATAATTACTAATTTTCACCACATTAAAAAAAAAATCAATTAAGACAGTCATGACAAATATGTCCAGGATTTAAAGTAAAATAAATTAATTAAAAACCCTCAAAGCGGATTTGAAGACTAACTGAATCACATTTAATGTTTAATGTAATCCTTATTTTAGCATGATAACAAAAACACAAGACAGAGTGAAGACAATCTGATGTGTCTGCCCCACCCCAAAACTAATTTCTACACTCATAACACTTACACTGTAGAGGCCTCGTGATGATTCAAACCTATACAACTCCATGAAAAGATTCATTCACTGGCCAATATTTTTAAAGACACCTTAATGCGTCTCAGCATTTAAGTGTTGTCCTTGGAAAGACCTTTACAGAGAGGTTTGTAGCTTCCTTGGAAATCTAGGATAAATTGTTTTTATACTTACACAGAAACCGCTCTCAGCAGTGTGAAGCCACATTGTTAACAGGGAAGGCACATACTGAAACCCTGAAGAGGGTTGATTTCAGCAAGTATAAATTTACTTCCATCATAACTGAACTTGAATCAAGAATCCTGCTTAGTACCGGTCCCAAAGACTTCCCACCCTAGGGACCTTAACAGCTACAGGCCAGTGGCGCTAACATCCCACCCGATGAAGACCCTTGCCCATCTGCATCGGGTAGTAGGACCCTCAATGGATCCACTCCAGTTTGCATATCAGCCACGCATTGGAGTGGATGATGCCATCATCCTCCTCCTACAACGAGCTCTTTCTCACCTGGAGAAGCCTGGAAGCACTGTGAGAATAATTTTCTTTGTTTTCTCCAGTGCTTTCAACACAATCCAGCCTACACTTCTGGGGAACAAATTGGAAAACACTGGAGTTGACCACCACCTAACATCCTGGATCCTGGACTCTCTCATGAATCGGCCACAGTATGTGAGGTCACGTGGCTGTGTTTCTGACACAGCTGTCTGCAGCACAGGGGCCCCACAGGGAACAGTTCTAACCCCATTCCTCTTCACATTATACACTGCAGACTTCTCCTATAATTCACCCACTTGTCATCTGCAGAAGTTTTCAGATGACTCTGCGATTGTCGGTCTTATACAAGATGAGGATGACGAGGAATACAAAGAGCTGATACGGAGATTCTCAGTCTGGTGTCAAAGGAATCACCTCATAATCAATGCAAGCAAAACCAAAGAGCTGGTGGTGGATTTCCGCAGGCACAAGTGCACTCCCCCCACACCGGTGAACATCCTAGGTATGGACATTGATAGGGTCACATCCTATAAGTACCTGGGTGTTCATCTAAACAATAAACTGGACTGGTCAGACAACACCAATGCACTCTATAAGAAAGGTCAGTGCAGACTCTACCTGCTCAGGAGACTTAGGTTCTTTGGAGAACAGGGGGAACTCCTGAAAACTTTTTATGACTCTGTGGTGGCATCAGCTCTTTTTCACAGTGTGGTGTGTTGGGGGAGCAGTATGACTGCTGCTGACAGGAAGAGACTGGATAGGCTCATCAATAACGCCAGTTCTGTCCTGGGCTGCTCCCTGGACACAGTGGAGGTGGTGACGGAGAGGAGGACAAGAAGGTTGTACTCTATGCTGTCAAATGACTCCCACCCCATGTATGGAACTGTGACAGACTTGAGGAGCTCCATCAGGGACAGACTGTTGCATCCCAAATGTGTGAGAGAGCACTATCGAAGGTCCTTCCTGCCTGCAGCTGTGAGACTTTTTAACCAGCACTGCTCCCAGACATAAGAGTGCCTACTATGTACATATCTACACTACTGACATTTGATTGGTCACATTGTCTATACTGATCACAATATCTATATTGCCTATACTGTACATAGTGTATACAGTTTTTTATTTGTATATTCTGTATTTGTATTTTCTTATTTATTTTTTATCTTTTCATACTTTCTTATTGTGTTTATATAGTATCTATTGCGTACAATAGCTTGCCGCTACTACACTGAAATTTCCCCATTGTGGGACAAATTCTAATTTCTTCTAAGATAAATATTCCAGTCTTCATCTATGAATGAAAGTGCAGATGACACCCCCCTTTTTTAAATGTTTTTTTATTTTTATAGTAGAAGATTTTTATATTGTACAACTGCCATTTTAATTAAAGCTGCAGGAGAACAAACTCTAAACACACGTTCTTGTGATGAATGTTGGTCCAATGCTCACTCGCCTTTTGCTGTGTTACAGTGTAGGCCATCTCTTGAGGAAAATCTTTCAGGAGTTGAATACACCACTATGTTCACAAGGTATCTGCTGACTATCAGCTTTTTTTTTCTTTTTTTCCTTTTCTTTTTGGAGAACAGGCAGTGTAGTGAATTCCTGAGCTTTTTACAGAACTGGCTGATTGCTGCAGCTGAATTAAGCTGACTGATGCAAAGGGTGTGAACTACAGAGGAACTCAGTGAAAATCTGCTGACAAATTCAGAGATGGCCTCTGTTGCCCTTTCCTTTTGGCTGTGTTTCTTCATTTCTGACCTAGTCAGAGATACAACACACCTGAGCAGGATGGGCCCAGGAGGTCACCTAGCAATTGGAAGGTTGGTGGTTCAATCCCTGGCTGCTCCAGTCTGCATGCCAAAGTATCCTTGGGCAAGATACTGAACCCCGAGTTGCTCTCCGATGTGTTTGTTGGAGGGTGAATGTGTGTAAATGTTAAATATGTGAATGGATGAATGAGCCATGTTGTATAAAGTGCTTTGACTGCTCATATTATTATTAATATTATTATTAATAATATTATATTACAATTCTGTGCACTATTCATTCACACCTCAATCATACTTGGTGGTGGTAAGCTATTAATGTAGCCACAGATGCCCTGGGGCAGCCTGACAGAAGCGTGGCTGCCAATTCGTGCCTGACGGCCCCTCCGACCACCACCAACCACACAACCAAATTCACACTTAGGAAATGTGGGTTAAGTGCCTTGCCCGGGGACTCGAACCCGTGACCCTCCGGTTGCGAGGTGAGCACCTACCCACTGCAGCACTGCCACCCCCAATGCAGAGCAGAAGAGCGCTATATGAGAACCAGTCCATTTTCCTTCCCTGGCTTGGCCAGCTGACAAACCCACTTGTTGCCTTTTATGTTCCATATGTGCAGAGGCTGCACTGTGATCTCACAGCAAGAAGGTTTCTGGCTGGCTCTGTTCTGTGTGGAGTCTTCATATTCTCCCTGTGCCTACAGGCCACATGACAAGCCCAGTGTTAACTGGTAATTCAGAGACAGATAAAGTGTATAGAATTAAGCATGTGTGAATGCATGGTTAACTTATAGTCCAAAGCACTTTGAGTGGTCAGTAAGACTAGAAAAGTACTATAAATGGCAGTGCATATATTCATGCAATTACAGACATTTATTTAATTTACCTTATTACAACATTTGTCATCCTTTCACTTCTATGTGCAGTCTCATACTTTAGACCAGATAAAACATGGAACAGCCTTTCTTCTGAAAGTGATTAGAAATGACCAGAAATTCAGTTGATTCATTGCTATGCTTTACTATCCAATGTTATTTTACTTTGCCAATCATCATGAAGTACAATGACTTCAAACAGTCTTTGCAGAGATATTATGACAAACACCTGAGTATTCAGCTAAAGTCCACAGGCAGACATCACATTTTATGAGCAGTTTGCAAAGGGTGGGGAGATAAAGCTCTAAAAGCTGCTGCCTCGTCAGCGTCACACAATCAGGAAAAACCCATCAATCAATACAATACATTCTTCACACAAAGACTGTCATCCAGGAATATGTTACTTATTACCTCAAAACACAGTTCATGACCTCTCAGCCCTGAATCACACCTATTCTCCCCGTTTCCTGCTGCTGCTCACGCTACAAACGCTGCTCTTTTCTCTCTTTAAGGGTATGTTGTGGATAAATGTGGAGGTTCACAGCCTTGGTACTGCACACCTCTAAAACTAAATTTCCAGCACAGTGGCTATGAGGGAAAGTTTCTGAAAAAGCCCCAGAATTTAAACTTCATTTTAATTTCAGAGCTTGTGATTTAGGCAGTAATTTGCTTGTTAAAGTGTTGCCAAAGAGAGAACATGGGAACATCTATCCGAAACAAATAGAACAAGGATTCAGGGGCCAGCTGTGTTTTGTTGTGCCACATCCTACAGTACAAACTGGAGCAGCTTGCTAATAACAACCAAGGTTGCACCAGCAATGTTCCCCTCACACATACAGAGTGTGATCAAAAAGTTCTGTGGGCACAAACAGCTAAAAGCATACACTGTTTAAATTTGAATGCTATCCCCTTCAAAGCTGTGAAGGGGCACATCTCATTTGATTGCTCCCAAATAACAAATTTTTGAATTTATTTTTGGAACAGAAAATGAAGTCGCAGCAGGCCAAATGTTGCAAGTAAGGTGGATGGTTGGCGACGCTAAAAGCTCTCCTAGTATCAATACTGCCACTCTGCAGTAACACTGGCATCAAACAACACTCTCTGACCTACATCACTAATACAAATAAGGACAGAAACCAGTTCTTAGAGCTCTGCAGGTGTTTTCTGCTCATCTTGTTGCAGACAGGAAAACACAAACCAGGACACTTACTGTTGATGAAGCAGACAACAAGTTGTAATGGAAACTGATTGACTTGATAAAGGTTTCGCTATGTGACTCTCTTCCTTTCAACCAGATAAGCTCTCTCTGTTCCTGTTATCGGTTTGTTTAGTGTGGACACAAGTGTGTGCGATTGTGCCTGTGCATGTAGAACAAACATTAGTGGATGTACAATCTGCCTTTCAGTTGATTTATTACATGGGTTAAAAATTAACCCATTTCTCGCTGTTCAGCTACACGTCTCATGACAGATGTTATGCATTACTTGCTCTCATTATCTCATTGGCTTGTGGCCTTGTGTGGGTCTTTCCTCCTGCTGGTTGATGCAGACATTAGGATTTATATTATAGAACACTTTGATGTTCCAAGGAGTTCATTATTAACTCAATGAGTGCAAGGTGCCCAGGTCCTGTGGCTGCAAAACAACCCCTCCACCACTGTGCTAACACTTGGTATGAGGTGTTTGTGCTGATATGCTGTGTTTGGTTTTCTCCAAACGTGATGCTGTGAATTATGGGCAAACATCTCCACAGTCTGCCCAGAAAGCAGTTTGTTCAGACGCAGCTTTGCAAACCTAAGCTGTGCTGTTCTTTCTAGAGAGAAGAGGCTTTCTTGTGACAACCACTTCAAACAAGTCATACCATTTATACCTACCTAGTGTTTTTCCAATTATGCTGTCATGAACTTTAACCTTTAACATGCTAACTGAGGCCTGCAGGGTCTGATTTGTAGCTCTTGGGGTTTTTGCTGTTTCACTGAGCATTGGTTGGTCTGACTTCGGGGTGAACTTGCCTGAACATCCACTCCTGGGAAGCTTGGCAGCTGTCTTAAATGTTTTCCTCTTGTGAATATTTTTCTCAGTGTGGAATGATGGACTTCAAATTGTCTTATAACCTTCCCAGATTGATGGGCAGCACAAATTGCTTCTCTAAGATTATTCCTGATGTTGTTCCTTCTTGGCATTGTGTTAACACACTTAAATGTTCCAGACCACAAACTGCCAAACTTCTGCTTTTTTTTTTTTTTTTTTTTTTTTTAAAGCCTGTCATGTCTGGCAGTTTTCCCAATCGGAATGATGATCCGAATGTGCTGATGTACCAAACATATTTGCTTTTACAAAAACAGCTCTATAAGTTTCCTATAGGCTATTCTTGTAAATGTTTGTATTTTTATTTTTTTTTATTTAGTTGTTTATGCCAGAGCTGACAGGCAATAAGGAAGAGGATAGGAAAGAGTGGAAAGAAAAAATTTAAAAATAAAATAAAATAATCTTTTTTTAAAAAAAGGCAGGGGGAGTGAAACAAAGGGGAGAAAGGGAAAAAAATAATCCATAAAAGTAGATATACATACATATTTATATATACACACACACACAATCTTGCTGTTTGCAGTAATGTGTGTGTATGCGTCTCTGTCATGGAATGTACTCAATAATGAGGGTACGAAACTGCAACCATGCCCCCCCATGATCCAGAGGCGAGTAGGAAAGGACCCAGGGGACCCGGGCCGTCCACAGCCCACTAGGAGCTCAGAAGATCCGAGGCCGCACGTCCTGATGGCAACCGCACGTCACCCCAGAGGAGGGGGGGGGGGAATTTCTGCTTTTATAGAGGTGCTTACACTTGCTGATAATCAATTAATCAAGTACACCTGATAGGCAGCATCTGCTTACCATCGTAATTCTATGGAAACAGTTAAGGGTGTATATTAAATTTTTCACATACTGCTTCTGCATGTTTTCTTAGTTTTTATTAAATAATGGCATGGTGTAATATGTCACGTTTTGTAGCTCATCTGAGGTTGTATTTACCGATCCTAAGACCTGCTCAGGACCGGATTATTTTTAGTATGTTCTGACTGGTAAAACCTCAGAATTTGAAGAGTGCGTACTTTGTTTTTAATCATGACTGTATCGGCATAATGAACCAAACTCACCCTCAAGCCAAGCACCAGGAAGCCTATCTCCTCCATCAGTGGGTATTTTCTGATCTGCTGTTCCCGTTTCTCCTGTGAGGCAAATGGGTCATAGCTCCGCTGGCCCAGCTTCACATCCATGATACATGGTTTGATGAAGCGGCGAGTCACATCCTCCAGCTTCAGGTACAGGTCTGACACAGATACAAGTGATGTGATGTGAGGTACGGTGTTATTATTATTATTATTAACATGTGAACTGACCGTTTCTGATATGATGAATATTCATGAAGGATTTGTGATTAATAAAAATCGTATAAGTGTAGCATAATACAAAGACACAACCATAGCACAAGGCATGCAGCATTTGTTTAAAGTTAGAACTACATCAACAATCAGCTTTTACAGATGACAGATGGCTCTCAACTCAGCTGAAACTATGGGAGATTTCTGACTGACGTGGTGAGTAGTGTTCTCCATCACCATCAAGAAAACACACGATGAGTATGTAACATTTTTTAGAAGAATGGTGTTTAACCCTTTGGTAGAGACTCAGTGGAAAATGCAGCTACAGCAGACTTAAAATGGCCCCAAACCTACTGAAATACTAAACTTTGTTGGTTTTTTTCTTTGAGACTAATACGTACCTGTCTGCATTTGTATTTGGGGGCTGGAACTATTCCAGCATACACTTGGTCAGGAAGATTACTAGCAAAGCCTGAATATCAGATCAGTCAGCCACATATCTAACAATATTAGCTTATTGCACATATGCTATGCTTTTCGAAACAGTGTGACCCTTGCTTAGAGAAGCATCAGATTTTCAACAGCATACATATTTGTCACATTTAGAAAAATGTAAACATAAGGACTAATAGTCATACTGATGTCTAGTCATCAGGTCAGCTGCAACAGGCCTGATCTTTAAACAGCTATCTGCAGATGATTTATGTCAGCACTTGTAGGCAAGGGACAAGACATTTGCTTCCATTAGCTCTCAGCTTTCTGTTTGCAGTCTCATTATAGTCTGAGCTGTACATTTGAGGAGTCTTTGGTTATACACAGGTAAACAGTCTGTGTGGACAGCAAACACATTGGCCATTGACCTGACCATTAGGCCCTCCCCCCATGAATGGAACATAGAAGTAGTCTTAAACCAGATACCCATATACTCACTACTCAGACATTCTGAATAAAAGAAAAACTCCCAGGTTGCAGCACGCCTTACATCTCCTTAACACATGATCTGTGTGCAACACAGATGGTGCAGTACAATTCAGTCTCTTACCGTTGGGGCTGTCGGGAGAGGAGCCAGGTGCCGTAATATTTGGGCAGATAGGTCTGAAGTTCTAGAAGACAGGGATCACAGCAGTCCTCTGCATAGACCTAGGACACATACACACAGAATGTCACACTATGGTGTACATCATCTTATAATGATTGCAGCATACATTCGTATGTACCCCATCTGCTCCATTTCATCAGTTTTCAGGCCACTCAGAAGACAGACACCTTCTTTATTTTTAGGATTAGGCTTAAGCCTTTCCTTTTTGATAAAGCTTATAGTTAAGGCTGGATCAGGTGACCCTGAACCCTCCTTTAGTTATGCTGCTCTAGACCTAGGCTGCTGGCTGGTTCCCATAATGCACTGAGTATTTCTTTTTCATTCACTTCTTTTCACTCTGTTTATACACCACTTCACATTTAATCATGAGTCATTAATAATCTCTGGCTCTCTTCCACAGCATGTCTTTTGTCTTGTCTCTCCCCTCAGGCCCAACTGGTTGCGGCAGATGACTGCGTGCCCCCCCCCCCGAGCCTGGTTCTTCATGTTAATAGGGAGTTGGGTTTTCTCTGTAATTATTGTAGGGTCTTTATCTTACAATATAATGTGTCTCCAGGTGACTGTTGGGATTTGGCACTATATAAATAAAACTAAATCGAATATCCTGGTCAAAAATGACTCCAAGATTTCTCACAGTGTTACTGGAGGCCAAAGTAATGCCATCTAGAGTAAGTATCTGGTTAGACACCATGTTTCTAAGATTTGTAGGGCTGAGTATAATAACTTCAGTTTTATCTGAATTTAGACATATGGACCTCTTAATGGCTAAATCTATCTAAATGTGTGCACTGTTTGATTATATTTCTGATATTTTATCTCAGTAAAGTTTTGTAAGATGGGAGTGATACTAGTTGGTGTGTGATAGATCTGCTGCTGGGATTAAGTTGTGGTTTAGTCAAACAACAGGCAGACATTATGCTATGACTCACTCTTGAGTCTTGCTGAGTCTGACACAATGTTAAGCCCTAAAGAAAACAGTGAAGCAGCAGGCTGATCAGTGGATACACAGACCCCTGTGGAATGTGTGGTACTTGTTCTAATAATTAAGACTTCACATTTCTCCATCCATCTCCACCCACTATGGCCTCAGAAACCAGGTCCTTTCCCATTTTGAATTTTAGATACATTTCGTGATGAGTCTGCATAAGCCTGTGCCAAATATCAAATCCCTACTTTAAAGGTTCACGATTTTTTCAGGGTTTTAATGAGAAAAAAAAAAGATAGATCTAAGTTATAAGATTTTGTTTGCACACAGTAGGGTTGAGCAATAACATATCATCACTTGTTGTTAAAGTAAAGTGTTAAGCAGTTATTTTATACTTAGAATTTCCAGGGAAAACACTACCTACGCTACTTTTGTGCTTACATTTGCTGTGTCACCGGATATGATGCTGCTGAAATTAGGAAGTGTGTCATCACTGGAAAAGGAAGATGGAAATGCTCTTCATGTACTTACACGTATAAATGCTGCTGCCTGCCAGGCTGCAATTCCCAATAAAATGCTGTTCAGTATTTTTTTTTCTATATTATCAGAAATATAATTTTGATGGTATATTATTTGATGGTATATTGTTTTTTTTCTTAATTTAAATTATTATAAAAAACAAATTTTCAATACTGGGCCATATAGATGTTCCCTTTTGCAGCACGCCCTCCAAAAACAAACAACTGACTGTTCGAGCTTCGTGTACTATGAACGGAAAGGTTACCCCTGCTGTGTGTTCGTGTATGTGTGTGTACCATGCTGTAAAACTTCATCTCTCGTGGACCTCTGGGTGGAGGCTGAAGCTGCTTCAGGACTGTTCCATCTGGGTGCTGCAAAATACCTGCAAGAAACACAAAAGATGGCACTGAAAATGGAACTTTCCCCGAGTAGAACAATAAATAATCACCATGAAAGCCAACAATGATCAGAACACACCTCAGTTTAACTGTTTAACTACACTTTAGCCATAAACAAATTACTGCCTCAACTTCCCTTAACGCTGCACTTAATAATAAACTTCAGAAATCATAAAGGTGACAGAAAACGCGCACAAGCACGCACACACAGCAGCAACAAAATACAACACATAAGATAATAAAACACTTAAGGACTCCTGTCCTTTGTTAATCACCCACCACTTCATCAGGGCCTGAATTCTCACAGTAATAATTAATCTTAACTGGCAATTTATTCAGAGCTAGTTTTAGGACTAAGAGCAGCAACATGACCCAGAAATGCCAGTATGTGGAACAGAAGAGAAACTATTTTTTAGATGTGATTTTTCTTACTGTTATTTTATGGGTGGGAACATTGTGTCAGTCAGGAGATGTTACAGTAAGGAAATGCCTGACAAGGATTGGCTTTTTCCTGCACAGAGCAATTGTTAGCTCCTCTAAACAGGTTTTAACTAGAGAGAAAAGGAAAATCACTAGGGCTGGGTGATATGGACAAAAAGTAATATCTAGATATTTTTTAGCTGAATTGTGATATACAATATATATCTCAATATTTTTTCTTCCCAAAAGGTATAAACAAAAGGACACTTCTGAGTCAAAGCTACATGTACCAAATGTCACACAGGCATTTTTTATACATTCAGCTGTAGATGTACATGAGAAATTGGTCAAAAATAAACTATTGCCATATTTAAATAATAATGCTCCTCAAATAAATTAATGCTTTTTTTCCTCTATTAAAAAAAAAAAGACTCACAGCTGTGCTATTAAAATGTAAAGATACAGAGCAAAAACAGCAAAAGGCTGACTTCTTTAAAAAGCGAGTCTGGTGAAGTCTACTTCACTGGAAAGTGCTTCCTCCTGTGTACCTCTAGTACTCTGTGCAAATAACAAAACACAAACAGACTGAATGAACAGAACTCCATCTTCGGTCAGCAGCGGTCTAGACCGTAAATCCACAGACATTATGCGCTGACGTATCACAGAAACGGGCCCACCCCCTCAATGTGGCGTCTGCAAGCACATAAAAAAGACACACTTCCGCTATTAAGGTCACGTGACTTACGGTACAAACCAACTTGTGCTATTTAGTTGCGGTATGGCCAGGGACTCTTGGGCGATGCCAAAGCGTACGAACGGACGCAGTATGAAGGCTGTATGTACACAAAACACGGCGACAGCGGAGGGATTTCAGGTTTCCAAAGCTCTTCAAAAGTCACTGATGTCACCGGGAAAAGTCGCTACATTTGTTGCGACTCGCTTTTTGGTAAAAAAGAAAAAAAAACAAACAAAAAAAACCAACAACAACAAAAAAAAACAAAGTCGCCAGCGGGGTCTGAAAAGCCGCTAAATCTAGCGGACAAAGTTGCTAAGTCGGCAACACTGCCATGCTGTCGCTTCCTGCATGACTTACAGGTGAAGCGGTGAGGGAGAGAGGCGGGGCAGTGTGAAGACGTGCAGAGACAGTATGATTGTAACGCGACTATATCGATATAAATGATATTGTCATATCGATATTTCTTAAAAACTCGATGTATCACACAGCCCTAAAAATAACCATCAAAGAATAACTAGAATCATCAATTGCAGTGGTATACCTCATCAGCCAGTCAAGCAGCAGTTCATTTAACTGTTACATGGTTACAGGATGCTGCATCTTTATGTTTTGTTTTAGGCAGACCAGCTTATGAAATGCAACAGTGTAATTGTAGCTAGGTACCATCATTACACTATGGACACACAGAAGTCAATGGTATCAATGGAGAACCAAGAGACCACAAGCTTTTGCACCTGCTGCTGCACTAGAACACAAAGTGTTATAATAAAGTATTGTTCAATAACAAAGACACTACCACCTAATGCATGAATCATCATCTTCTTTCGACTTTAAGGGTTTTCACAGCAAGTAACCTGCCTCCATCTCACCTTCTCTCTAGCATCATCCTCCTTTCACACAACCCTCTGCATGTCCGCCTTCACTAAATCCATGAATCTTCTCTGAGGTCTTTCCTCCTGCCTGGGAGTTCCATATTTAACATCCTTTTGTCCAATATATCCACTATCCCTCCTCTGCAGATGTCCAAACCATCTCAACCTTGCCTCTCTAACTTTGTCTCCAAACTCCTCAATCTGAGCTGTCCCTGTCCCGGCTATTTCACACAGGCAAAGACACAAAGTATGATGGGGTAGAGAAAACTTAAGTCACATATTTTGAATTCAAATATTCAAACACTTCCACCTCACTAGAATTAAGTCTGTGGTGTCTGATTGTGCCCAAGTGAGAATAGCACAGGTAATTCAATCAATTCAGAGCCAGTGAGTGGATACCATGTGGCATAGTATATGCAAACAGCAACCTCCCCTAAACCAAACATATTTCCAGTCGTGATAAAGCATCTTAAACAGACCATTTTCTGTTGTTTGCTACTCTTTAAAATTTGATGCCCTGACTTGAAATCTGGACCTATGTCAAAATAATCACTTGTGAAAATAGCTATTAAAACAAAGGTATGTGGTGGAGAAGTACTAGGGCCCTCAGCAAACAGTGGGAGGAGATCATTCTTAGTCAGGAGCATGACACGCTGAACTTGTCTCTACAACTGTTGCAAAAACCACAACAGAGCACTAGTTTAGTTCCAAGGGGGATCAGACGCCCGTGTGCCCTCTGGGTAAAATGCAGTGGCCTGGGTTCGAGTTTGACCTGCAGTCCTTTCCTGCATGATCCCCCCTCCTTGTCGACGCTTAAAGGCATGCATGACGAGGGGAGCAAGAAGAAATGCTCAGCAGTCTGAGCATATAGCAACATTACTGAGAGATAACCCTAACTATAAGCTTTACGCAGTCCTGGATGACCAATTGCTAATGCTAATGGCCACGCCCGCTTGCAAAGTGTGATGATAGCGATGTGTTCCAATAGCGAACAGCTGAAATTCTCACATCAACTCCCACTCACGGCCTCCATCAGATGACCTCAATAGCTCACCTGATAGAAGGGAGTCAAAGACCAAGTGGTTTCACCTGAAACCACTGATGGCTCATATGATGACTCACATGATCAATAGTGGGTCAACAACCACCTCCAAAGTTGACAACCCACTCTGGGGTTTAAACACCTGGAACGCTCCACTTTTCCACCTTCTGGTTTTAGAACTGAAGAATCCTCTTGGGTAAGACGTGAAACATCTTCAAAAATCTGAAACAAGTCCAGCCACCTTTATTTCAAGCTCTTGAGACCACAGTCACCAATTCAGAACTAAACTCAAATCAAATGGGGCACAACCCACATGTGGTGGTGTAGCCGGTATAGGTTTGTAATGGGAGCTTCACTTCCTGCTCACATATTTATAAAAAAATAAAATAAAAAACACCATCTCTAAATTTAAAAAAAAAAAAAGTCATTTACCATTCTTGCTCACAGTTAATATATTTGTTAATGTTTTTAAAAATGTGGCTTATACACACTTAAAATACTTGTCACAAATGCAATAACAGATAACAGTGTTTGTTTGGTTTTACATCATTGAGAATTCAGTGCAGAAATCTCAGATATTAATCTTAAATAGAAGGAAATTGTCATGCGCTCCCTTAACCACTCACTGATCAGAAGTCACGGCCAATGGGGTGGGGGGGCACAGCAGTGGGATGTTCACAAAGAAAAAAGCAGCTCCAAGAGTCGTCTGCTGGCAAAAATACATTTGAAGAAGGGAGGGGGAAAAATAATGTGAAAGAGTATATGCAAGACCAATTGCAACGCCTGCTTTTTTTTTTTTTGTTCTATTAGAACCAGAAAAATTTGTGACAGCAAAAAGATGCTAAGGGGAGGTGGGGTTAATCAGGAGCACCTCTCCTCTGTAACAGAGCCTTCAAAATAATAAAACAGCATAAAACACTTTTTCGTTTCTTAGAAAAACTGAACTTTTAACAAAAAAAAAAACTTTCATGTGACAATTTAACAGTGCAAAGCAGCTATTTTATTACATATATTCTTTGGAATAAAAATAGTGTGAAACACTTTAGATTTCAAAAGGACACAGGGCAGCTGTGGCTCAGCACTTAGTGTTTGTCATCCACCAACTGGTCAGTGATTCAATCCCTGTCGCCTCAAAGTGTCCTTGGGCAAAATAATGAACCCCTGATTCATTCACCGGAGTCTGAGTATGAGTGTGTGTGTGATGATTAGAGCTTAAAAAGGCACAAAAAGTGCTTATGAATGTGTGTGTGTGAATGGCTAACCACTCACACACAACTTAATTTGCATGTCTTTGGACTCTGGGAGGAAGCTAGGATTTCCAAAGGAAAGGGAGAACATCCCAGCCCAGCTCTTGCTGTGACAGTGCTAAACAGTGCACCAGCTTCCCAGAGGTTAGCTGTAGCTCAGGAGGTCACCTACTAATTGGAAGGTTGGCGGTTCGATCCCTGGCTGCTCCAGCCAGCAAAGTATCCTTGGGCAAGATACTGAACCCTGAGTATGAATGCGTGTGAATGGTAGATAGAAAACACTCAGGCTAAGAGAGAAGTGCTTGTATGAATGAGGCATGTTGCATAAAGCACTTTGAGTTCTCAAAGTAGAGTAAAAAAGCACTATATAAAAGAAGTCCATTTACCTTGTGGTAAATAAATATTTTGAAGGCTTTAAAAAAAATTATTAAAAATTACAAAACACTGCATGTTAAACCACATGTGTGCAAGTCATGGACTGTCAAAAATCTGAATCCAGCCCACGTCTATGTTTAGGTTCTCTATAAACAGTGTCCCATGTAGTTGTAGCTGTGACTGCAAAACAAGCCCCATGGGCGCACAAAACGAAATAATCAGGCACATTTCAACTATACCTGCAAGCTAACATCCATCCATCTCCTTAACCACTCATCCAGACATCACATGGCAAGAAAAGGAGAGCTGAGAGGTGACTCTATACTTCTTCACAAAGTATAAGAGGAGGCTCTCACTAAATATTTGCGATTACAGCAGGACAATATCAAACATTTTGTCATCGTTAAACCACACACCAGCATATGTGGAGTGGTGCACAGAGTTGCTGAACTGATGAGAAGTATGCAGCTGCATGAAAAAAAAAAGTGTGTTTCTGAAAGTCAAATCTCAAAGGGATGGAGCTCTAAAGGCAAAGTGTGCAGGACAAAGTTTTCTGTGGCCGTCAAATTTGGCAGCGCTGAGGCTGTACGATGCAAGTGAATGACATGATCAAAGACTGCTGACTTCTCTCCCTACACAACCAAGTCTCTGAAACGGGCTGTGAGAGACTTTTCATGTAAAAGAAAATTCACAAAAAAATTTTATTCTTTTGCATCAAGACGTATTTTGTTATGATACATGCTATCAATAGTTGTCATATTGATTCTTATGAAGCTGGCTGTTGGCTGTATAGCAGCCTTTTTTTTTGAACTGTAATAAAATATATTGTCCATTATAATACTAGTATAAATTTTTACCTGATATGAAAATCTCATATCACGATAGCATTGCTATAGCAACACCATGCGTTTACGTTCCCTAGTGCACAACAATGACACAAGCCCAGGCACATCTGAGTCATATCCGTGTGTCCACCTCCAATCACAACCTAGTACCTAAAAGGGCGCTACTTTAACACCCGCCAACAAAGCACAAAACTGTTACGCACCATATGGCAGGACGCAAATTACTGATGCAGTTACCTGGTGGAAAACCAGGACTTGAAACATCTGCTTGACCCAAGAGCTAAAATCCCAGGTAGAAAATATTGTTTTATTATGTGACAGTATTGTGAAGAGCTACAAGGTTACAGTGACCGTAACTCATTGAAAAAGAAGGATTTCATTTACTTACACTTATAAATGATGCTGCCTGAAAGCTGCTGTTTTTTTTTCTATATCATCAGAAATATCAGTATTGCATATTTCCTGGAAATATCGTGCTAGGATTTTGAGGCTATACGATAAAATGTCACATATATATTCCTAACACTGCTCAAAAAGGTCAAATTCAAGCTTGTGTGTTTGCTGTTTTCATACATGGACCTTTAGATACATCCGCTAAATGGTTTAAGCCACCGCAATTTTCCTGATATGATTCTGGATGCGATGGTGAGGTCAAACAAAATAAGTGTATATTGCTGAAGGGTGAAGGATGGGGGTATAAGACCTGTCCTTTTATACTAAATAAGGATTAAGCCACAATCATTTGTGTAACAGCTGCCGGTGCGTCTTCCTCACACTGAGGGAGTTCTAACTGCAGGATCATAAGAGTGTCTCCAGGTGACTTACCCACTTTATCCACTCCGTACTTGTGACCCGCCACCTGATGCGACAGCGGGACGCAGCCGTTGAAGTGAGCCTGGTTCTGTGGCCCCGCGGGTAACTGGCCCGATTTTTCTTTTGCGGGTGCGCCGCCAGAGAGCCGCGAGGTCAGGGCGACCCCACCCGCGGAAGCGGCGGGGGTCAGCTCCAGTCTGCCGAGCGCTACGGAGGGCTCCATCATCATCTGATGCTGTCTTCTTGACATCTGTTTAAAAACGTGATGGTGGAGTGGTGGGACTAAGTCTTTGTTCAGGGCAAAAATGAAAAAGCCAAAGACGTAATTCACATGCTGTTATTACGTAAAGCTCAGAATACTGCCACGCGCACAAATTCAACAAACTGTGTGGGAGTGAGGCTGACGGTCCCGCTCACACGGAGCCAGCACAGCCGCTCCGGTCCTCCTCGCTGCTTCGACCTCAAGAACCAGACAGCCACAGTGCTGTTACCCCTGCCGTGAGCGCCGGAGAACAACGGCTCCTGAGGCAGCGCTGACTCAATGACTCTCACATCTCGGACAGCAGCATAAATACATCCCGGCCACATCCCACTTCCTACCAGAGTCAACGCAACAGCAGCCAGCGGCAGCTTCCGCCCGCACGCCCCAAAATAAAGCCACCGAAGGCGGAGAGATCATCCAGTGTGAACGGCACAGGTCAAGATCGAAACGCTGTTTCACAAGTGAAAAGTTGGCTGTCGTTTTGTCCCAGCTGTACTCCCCTGTTTAATCCAAAACTGCATTTATATACGTAAACAAAACCACTTGGCGCCTTTATTATGGAGATAAAATCACACCACCTCCGGCCTCGCGTCCTTCCAGCTCAGCCAGCCTGACGCAGCTCCACTTCCGTGGTTCAGAGGTAAATACTGCTGTATCAGTAAATGCTGATGGCACGACACAGATACACAATTCCACGTAGCAGACAGTCACACAGACCGGGTCATCAGAGACCATAAAGCATCGATATGGCATAATAACTGCCATTCAGTCCTGATTTTACTGCTTACTGTCCATTAGGCTGCCAAACCAGTCCTTTCTCGCGTCACAGTGTAACACACCGAGCTCCACACCTGCTGCACAGCCACCTTAAGGACGAGGCCCACGCAGCTGGAAACGGGTATATACGCGATGCGCCGCAGTCCTAAAATCCTTGATATGAAACGAGGTCGGCAGTGCCTTTCTCAGCCGCAGATATCCAGGTCAGTGTAGGCGGCAGCCTCTCTACGTAACAAGCAGCTCAAGCCCAAACGTTTGCGACACTTGCCAGTACTGTCGCAAAACATCAATTTTCATCCATGAACGGCAGCACACGTGCCTTAATTAACATTTTCCATCAGGGTGAAACTTAAAATAGACTGTATTCTGTAATGTGACTAAATGCAAACGCAGTGTCAGTGTTTCGCTGATAAAAATAATAAGCTTTATTTGTAGAGCCCATTTCAGAGCATTGCCACAAAGTGCTTTGAAGAAGAATAAAAATAGAAAAGCAAAAAGAAAAGTACACACAGCAAGGACAACAAAAACTCAGAAAATACCTGAACAAACTGTACATGATAGCAGAACTATATAAAGTAATATCTTTAACCTTAATAAATCAAAGATTAGACAAAATATGCTGAGAGGAATATAAGAGGGAAACAAGTGGAAAGGTGAAGATGCAAGAAGTAGAGGTAATGAAGGTAGATGAGTTTAAATACTTGGGATCAACCATCCAAAGCAAGGACAGCAACAAAAGAGATGAAGGAGACAGTGTAGTCAGGGTAGGGCAGGCGGAGGCAAGTGTTAATACCCTAACAGCACAGCATATATGAGATAAAGTGCAGAGAGTAGTGGACAGTGCAATAACGTGTCTTAGTGTGTGATATGAGCTGTGACAGTTCAGAGGTGAAGCTGTTAACACGATTCCATGCTTGACAGATGGGTTGCACTCTAGAGAGTTATTGCATGTGGTATGACAGATTGAATGTATCTGTACTTGTGATAGTGCAGCTCAGACAGTCTGTTAAAGAAGATCCTTTGCTGCATGTCCTGTAAGTTGTGCAGGCGGATAACAGTTTGACCCCTCCACCACAGCTTCAGATGTGTCCAGTTTACAGCCAGTCACATAGCACCATCCTGATCACTTCATTCTGTTTTTTGGTGACACCAGCTCAGATGCTATTCCCCCAGCAGACCACAGCAATTTACACAGTGCTTGCCACACTTGACTGAGAGAAAGTCTCCAGTGTTTTGCTGTACATGTTGAAGGATCTCAGCTTCATTAGGAAACAGTCTGCTCATCCCCTTCTTGTATTCAGGCTCTTTGTTGGTCTTCAGCCTGTTGTCGATGTGGATGCCCAGGTACTTGTTCCACCATGTCAACATCCTGTTGCAGGATAGACACGGGCCATTTGTAGATGATTGCACCATCCCCTCCCAGATTTAGCGGGCATGCAAACTACAGAAGAGGAATAAAACAGATAACATTTTTTAAAAAATCTTTCTGTACAAATATATTTTGAGTAAAGCGCTGCAAGGCTGTAACTGAAAACTGTAACAAGGTGAGAATGCAGGGAGAAGCTTCATAAGGTGGAGTGAATCAATAATGTAGGTAGGAGCAAGGCCATGTAGAGGTTTAGTTTAAAATCCAGAGCTCAGTTTATGCCAGTGAATGTTTGCTTTATATCTCAAACCCAAAGGTCTACATCAACAAGATTCTGGACATCTTACATACATTTAGTTTCTTCTCAAACTACATATTTAACATGGTAACAGAGCTTATGAAGTGATAAATCCAGATTTGAAATGCTTGGTCCAAATCATCCTCATATGTACAGAGCAGGTCAGGAGAGCTGTACAATGGCTAGCAGCTGAGGTCTGAATTAGCTGGAGGGGGAGATTTTGGCTGAGTGAAGGGAATTACAGTAGCCCAAATGTGACTTTTTCAAGGTCATCCAGTGAGGAAATACTGCAATATTAAACTTTCGCAGTATTTTTTTAGTTGGAGAAAGCATAACTGTATGACCTTGTATTTCAAAACAAAGTAAACAAGTTATCTTACAAAACTAATTCTCAATCATTTGTAATAATTAACTTTATATATGGTGTACCACTTGTCATGTATCAAGGTAACTAAAGCTACCCTTCAACCAATGGAAAAGTCACATGCCTTAGAGACAGCTGAAAAGCCATATTAGAAAACCAGAATGGTACAATGACACCTGTGACAAAGCTAAGGGCACGGAGACAGTGTAAAGCAAACAAGTCTCCTGGGAGCAAGAAATGGGTACACCTATGTATCTCGCAGTCATGTCTGAATACAACATTAGGGTCAAGGATAAAAAATGACTGGAAGTAAAAATTGGTGGTGGACAGCAAAATGTTTCATGATTGAAGGTTGTAAATGTGATATTCCACTTTGGATAGGCAATGAGAATTATGTAACCTCAGAGGCAAAAGTGGAGTGCTTCTTAGAAATCTTTGCATGAAAGTAAACTATCCCTGAATCTGAGAATGCAGAAGAAGTCCCTCTAATCATCAAAAAGACATCTGCCACACTACAAAAGTGTTCTTTTCACCAAAAAAAAAAGTAAAATCCTATTAAAACTTGATATCACCAAGGCAATAGGACCAGATGCAATCCCAGTTAGGGCCCCAACTGTGTTTTGAAAACACAGCACAATCCACAACAATGGAAAACTGGCTAAGTAATTCCATGCATGGGAATATATACGTAGATCCAGTCTCATCTCCAACAAACAGTTTGACTTCTGGGCTGGTCATGCCACGGCTGATGTCTTAATATAGATCACCTGAAAGTTACAGCTAATGCAACTGACCAAAGAACAGGAAGGAAGACTTATGTGCCTAGATATCAGTAGAGCATTTGACAGGTTCTAGCACAGTGGATTAATTTCAGAACTGGAAGCTATAGACCAAGGGGGAGCATTTCTAGCTTGGATTGAGGATTACCTTACTGGCTATATGCTGAAAGTGGCAATTAATGGGATTGCCTCCACAGCTAAGGAAATCAAAGCTGGGGTAGTCCAAGGCTCAATCTCTAGGCTGCGCTTTACATCATCTACACAGACAACCTGCCTGACAAACTGCAAAAGCCTTTATGCAGATGACTCAGTAGTCTTTATCATTAGAGACAAAAGTCTCAGACTGAAGGAGAAATTTAATTATGGGCCTCCTAGTGGAATGTCTTGTTTGAAAGTGAAAGGAAAACACAGAACACACTGAGGGATAACAAGGGAAGTGTGAACAGCTGGTTAACAAGAAGCAGGTGAAACTAACCAGTGATAAGGAGATAGAACCAAATACAGGGCACGAGGGCCAATAAACTATCACAATAAAACAGGAAATAACACGACAATGGAAACTCTAAACCAGAGATGGAGACGTAACAAGTTACAGGACTATGTTACTAGGAAGACTAGACTAACTCCAAACACAAGGAATCAAAAATATAAACAGTACTATGATTACCAGTCGAAACCAGATTATAACGGTAGTAAGAACTCAAACTAAGCATGCTAAAGAAATACTCAAACATGGAAATGTGAACAATACGCAAACTAAGAATCTCTTCCTCTTTCCCTCCTGCCTGGCAGATCCTTTGTCCAATATATCCACTATTCCATCTCTGCACATGTCCAAACCTTCTCAACCTTACCTCTCTACCTTTGTCTCCAAACTGCTCACTTTGATATGTGCCTCTGATGTACTCATTTCTAATCCTGTCCTTCCAGGTCACTCCCAATGAAAATCTTAGCATCTTCAGCTCTACCTGTTGTCTCCTTCTCAGTGCCACCAATGACTGTAAATCTGTTAGTTTTAACACTGCAAAATGTAGCAGTTAACAATGGTGATGGATGTTCATATATAGTTACCTAGACAGCTAACTTAACCTTTTACTATAATTAATCCTCCATGTTGTTAACAAGTATTATTTATTAGAAGCTAGATGAACATTGCTGTCAGATATATGGGTGGATTTGTACTGTACAAGTGAAACTCCTCAAAAAATCTGTACAAGTGGTATTTTTATTTATTAATAATTATTATTATTGATGGACTGAAATTAGAAAATATTTAAAAATGTTCAATTTTCAAAATTTTCTCAAAAAAGGACATTGATAGGTCACTCTGAGCTGTGTGTCTTGATTTTTTGTTTACAGATCAACCAGTTACTGAGAAAATAATCAGCAGATGAATCCATTATGAGAAACAATCACTGTGTTTCACCTCCATCAAATACAGCAGTAAAAACCTGCTTTTATATTTATGCATGAGTAATTATAATGTAATGATCTAATATAAACTAGTTTAAGAGTCACAGGGGGGCAATGTTTGTGCACTGAGTTTCAGACTTGAAACCACACCAGCTTACAATGACTTTTACAGTAGGTCACAGTATCATTTGACAACAGAAGAATTCTAGACTTTTTCTTTTTGTGACACCAAGCCTGTACCAAGCCAGCCTGTCCACTAACTAATGCAATCCAAGTGAAATAAATTATTGGAGGGGTCAACATCAAAATTGTCCTGCCTGAGAAAGAGACAGAGATTTCGTGCCTCCTCTGTAATTTCAGAGGGTCCCAATCATGCCGGCAATTACACTTATCTGTTGGAAAGTTCATGCTATCACTGTAATTGGCCCAAAGTTTCCTAAACACAAATACTGGGATCAGTAAACAGATAGTTCTGTTTAAGAAATGCTGTCTAGGCTGTGCTCTCGCTTATGGCAACGTGAGAATGTTTATGCTGTAGGCTTACATAGGTCTTACATAACTACTCTAATTTAGCAGCAGAGAGCAGTACAGCAGAGAGGCCTGGAACTCGGTGTGATTTATTCATCGTGTTACTTAAAAGTCCCTTTCAACAAAAGGAAGACCTGTGACAGACCCAGGCTCAGGTAGGGGCAGCCATTTAACGCATCTCCACATGAAATGACTTCAAACACCAGTGACTTTAAAAACTAATGAAGATACCAGTTTCTCTCTACATGCTGTCAGTAATGACAGGAAGGGTAAGTAAGGAATGCCACTCGTCAAGTTGTGCTGGTTTTATGTTCTTAAGGAACAACTGTCACATTCCACATGGAGAAGGACCCAAATGCAAACACAGGAGACAACTTAAGCAAGGGGTGAGCTGCTTATTCAGGCTGATCAAAAATCCAACACAGGCAAGCAGATAGATGGACATATGGGTGCTTTTTAAGATTTTTCACTACAACATGTCTTTTTTTTTTTGTTAATGCAAGCTGTTTCTATTTAGGCTTTCAGGTGTATTTTAAGGAGCCAATTAATTTAATTTAAGTTTATTTTAAGCTTCATTATTTTAAGCTGATATATGCTACTGGGGCAGCATATATCTCAATTACCTGGGATATATGCTGGCTTGCATTTGCATTGCACATTTTTTATGCTTACACACAATTTGTACATCACTTTATGCTTTTACATTCACTTTATTTCCCCTTCATATCTGCCTTAATTCTTTGTGGCAGAGATTCAACAGCATGCTGCAAACGAAACTGAGATTTTCGTCCATAGTTTCATGATAGCATCACACAGTTGCACAGATTTATCGAGTGCACGTCCGTGATGTGAATTTCCCGTTCTACTACATCCCAAAGGTGCTCTGTTGGATTGAGATCTGGTCCCTGTGGAGGACATTTGAATACAGTGAACTCACTGCCATGTTCAAGAAACCATGTGACCTGGTGTGTTATTCTGCTGTAAGGAACCAAGATGGGTAAATTGTGGTCATAAAGTGGTGGGCAGACAATGTTTTTCCAGTCTTCTACTGTCCAGGTTACGTGAGGCATACCTTAGTTGTAATGAATGCTTTTTTGTTATTGTTGCTTTCCCGTCACCTTGAATCAGTCTGGACAATATTCTCTGACCTCTGGCATCACCAGATACTTTCTCTTTTTCAGATTGTTCTCTGTAAAACTGAGAGATGGTTGTATGGGGAAAACCACAGTAGATCAGCAGTTGCTGAAAAACTTCAACCAGCCATCAACCATGCCAAATAAAATCACCTTTCTTCCCCATTCTGTCGCTCAGTTTGAAGTTCAACATACCCAGGGTGTCACAGCAGGATGCTGCGCAGGCAGGAAGGTGGACCCCAAAAACAGAACTCCGGAGCGGTGTGTCTTAAACAGTGACTTTATTAACAAAAGTAAACTGAACGAAGCAGGGAGATGCCAGAACAAACTAGACCTAGTTTGGCTAGACACACACAGGGCTGCGGGGGGACAACTACCAACAATGACGCGACAACAGGCAAGGAACTCACAAGACTAAAATACACAAGAGTGCTAATGGCATGGGAAGACACAGGTGGGAACACAGGTGACGCCAGTAACACTGACGAGACAAGGAAGCAAAACTAAACACAAGGCATAGGGAACACAGGACTATCAAAATAAAACAGGAAGAGACAGGACCAGGAACATGACAGGGGGAAACACCAGGGACCAGAGACACATAGGAAAACAAAAGAACACAAAACACTGGGCCACCGACCCAAGACCATCACACAGGGTGTCTTTCTGTTATCTGGATTCTCTGACCCTAACACTGGAAAATGATCCCAATGAGTGCCACCGACTCCAGAGACTTATCAAATAAAAAATGATAAGAACATAAAAAATACACCAGTAAAATGAAGGACTTGTAAAAAAAAAAAAAAAGCAAAGAAAAAAAAAAGCATGTTATTAATGCTGGGGCAGATTGTTAATCTTGCAATAACAGGGCATTAAAATTAACATTTTAATTGCAGTGAATGTTTTTATTACTGAGTGCTGTCAGTGCTGCTGTGACGGCTGCTCATGAGAGCTCTGAAACTTTAAACTAGATCCATTTAAACATTTAAGCTTCCTGTCCCACACCATGATAAAGGAGACGTGGAAATCGGAGATCAGACTGAAATTAATGTGACTGATTGAACAGGTATTCTTGTTGTGTGTTCTCTGTTTCCAGCAGTGTCAAAAAGATTCAGTAGCAGATTCGAATCAAGTAGAACAATATTTATACATTTTCTGCACCACCAAATGAATACATGCAATGTGACGCACAGATGGGCTTCAGTCAGTGGTTTCAAGGTCAGCGAGTACAGCATGGGTGTCCTGTTTTAGGATCAGATGAGCTTACAGAGCAATAAAACTGTTCATTTGTTATCGTTTGCTGATAACAGAAAACAAGAAATAAAATCAAGGAATGAAGCTGCATCTAAGAATGTGATTCTTCCTGATATTCATCAGGAAAATACTTTATAAAGACTTTATATATATAAAAACAGACATCCAATAAATGTTTTTGCTGCTGTTTTTAATAAATGTTGCAGAAATAGCATTTCACCGAACTGATGAGCTGAGAGCAGAACATGGCTGGAGCTGTGAAATGTTTCAGACTTGTGTTTTTCTCTCAGCAGATGGCCTGTTTGGCTGTAGTGTGGCGGATTAGGAAAATAAAGTAGCATTCAAAGAAAAGAAGTAAAAGTACCTCAGATTTGTACTTAAGTACAGCAGTTAAATACATGTACTTTCCGTTACTGCCGTAAACGAGGTTTGAGGTAATTCCCGGGATTTGTGTTCATAGCCTGTAGTACATATTCAGAACTACATTTCCCATGGTTCAGTTCAAGGGGGTAACCGTAAACAGAAGAAAGCGGAAACAAAAGAGTTTTTTTTTTTTTTAAATAAAAACACAAACACATCCCCGGCTGTCGAAGTACTCAGGGAACAAACTACAGTCATTGACTCCGCCAGCAATAACACTACACACAGCAACACAGCGTGAGTCCGGCAGCATCATGGCGCTCAAAAGAATACAGAAGGTGAGTTTCACCAGCAGCTAGCTTTGGTTATGCTAAGAGAGCTGGCTCAGCAGAGGCTAACGACTGAATTTAGTTTGACCAGAGATTTATTAATACAGCTTTCAGCTCTACTCCCGCTTTGAAACAACTTCCGTCAAACTTCGTAACATTTCTGAAAATAATGTGACTGCTGACATCTCCTCCAACGGACTCAGCAAACTGACACATTCAAAGTTTCATGCTAGCTCGCTAACAAATGGCCAGAGAGGGCTCATTAACTGTCCTCTCTGTGGCCTCCATATTAGTCTGTCACTGTTTAAGAAGCTGTGTTCTCCAGCTTGTAGTGAGCAGTGAGACTGCAGCCTTGTTGTACTTTTCTTCCTGGTATGAGATAAGCACTGCAACGACCAGGGAAGTTTCTCCGTAGTACGGGCATGTTCACTTATCACTCCGCACTCACACTAGAAAAAGACCAAAGAGATCCCAACAATCGTCAGCATTGTCATGGGAAAGTAGAAAAGGTGAAATAAGCTGTTCCAGCTGATTAGACGGGCTTTGTTAAAGCTTTCTAAGAGGCGCAGGCATCATCTCATCCTGCCTCTGAGTGGCAAAGAGCAGGTTTATTGCGTCAGGTTATGTTCCTGCTGATAATGAAGGCCACCACACCAAAATCTGATGCTGCTTGAGTTTAGCAAGTGACCATCCAAATGAACAGAGCTCATTAATGTTCTAGTCTAAACATAGATGTTATACATCATAAACATGAACATGTCCTGATCAAGGTTCAGGACTGAGTAATATTTACTTTCTTTTTCTTCTTGTCTGACTCCAGTCACAGTACAGAGCACCTAGAGGGGTCTGTAGATGTGAACTGGAGCAGTATAAACTAAACCAAACTGCACTTGATTGAACCGGCAATGCCAGAGCAGATATTTACCAATGCTGTGTTCTGCCAAAAATAAATATATAAATAAGTAAAAATAAAAATAAATGAGAAACAGAACAAAACTATCCACAAAGTATGCCAGACCTCTTAAATGCATTGCTGCAACTTTACAGGTTCTGGCAGCATGGCCAAGGAGAATAAAAGGACTACCTTTGAAAAACAGTTGTGCAAAGGCAGCATTTACCTGGATGGTATTTGCCATTTATGAAAGAGACCGGGCAGTGTAATAAAGTGAATTGTGTGAATTTTTTCCATGCTTTAGTGACAGTGACAGTGGCTGTACTCATAAAGCGCACCATAACACACTCAAATTTCATCAGTCGTCAATTCAACAAGATTAGACACATAACTAATGGTTTCACAGTTGGATTTCCAGTTGGTTCACATTAAAATTGGAGTATTAGGTGATCTCAGTACCTGTTCAGCCAATCAACTCGCAGAGGCTTTTTTTTTGCTGTGTTGACCAGGAATTGCAGGACTTGCAGAGAGACCCTCCAGCACAGTGCTCTGCTGGACCAGTGGGGGATGACAGTAAGTTCACATACCACATTGTAATGTGTGAGCCAAGTGTGTTCAAAAGTAGCAGCTTCATTTTGTGTGCCGTTAGGAAGTTCATAGTTCCTACGGCACACAAAATATACACAATTTTGGCAAAAAGATGTTTCTGTATATTTCTTCTTAAGCTATAAAGCAAAGTATAAATCTTTTTCAAGAGGATTTGTTTTTTTATAGGGTCAGTTATTAAAAGAGGGGTTAGAGTCAAGCAGACTGAGGCAGATGTTAGAAAAACAAGTTTATCAAGATATCAGAACAATATGTTTAATTTGGCAATAGCTAAACAATGAAGTTCTCCATACAGAGACAAGAGAGAGACTGGGAACGCAAAGAGAACTGAGGTCTATGAAAGAATCTATAACAGCAAAGATGCTTCTAGAGCGCTAACTTCTCAAACGGCTTTACCAAGAAGTTCTGCTGGGACAAGACTTGCTTCTGGAAAGACTTTGATCCAGACCTCTTCCAAGGGGTGGAACTCCATCCCTGAACTCCTCCTTATTTATGTGACACCAATGCTTGTGCCCATGCAGCAAGACTCCAGGACTGGACCGTCTTGCTGCAGTTGGGAATTTATGATTGATTGGACAGTCAGGGTCTTTCCAAAGGGTTAATTATGAGCTGTTATCTTATAGGTTATCTTTTAACAGGGAAATGATTAGAAATGGGAGTGACTGTTAGTCATCCTGTAATCAGCCAGTTAGAGTAGCAAGGCTGAAGAGAAAACACAGCCATCTCTATGTTCTGTACACACAGTACGTAAGTGATGGATGATGGCTGCTGAGCACTGTGGTGTTGAAATGTACAGCTTACATTCTTATGTGTGCTTCTCTTTTTTTTCTTTCTTGCTTCTAGTGTTTCATTGGCAGGCAACAATAATGGGGCCGGTGAGTATCATGCTAAGCCATTTGAGGCTTCTTGTCCTCTCATAGTGTGTTCTGCACTAAAATGCATTAAAAAATTATGATGATGAGAAATACTTTATTTATCCCATATTTGGGTAATTCCTTTGTTACAGAAGGTGACATTATTATTACAGTTATTAATAATATAATATAATAATAATAGTTCCTGGCAGACCAGTCTCTGCCAGATAGATGTATTGTATTATAGAGGGTGATGGCATGAAGTATGAAAGATTTCCTGCATCTGTCCTTACGGTAGCGAAGCCCAAGCAGTCTATTAGAGAAGCTCTGCTGGCTGTGGAGTAAGTGTGTGGAGGGTGTTCAGGATAACAGCTTGTTCAGTGACCTCCTGCAAAGGTGCCCAGTTGTAGCGAATCACAGAGTTAGTCATCCTGATCAGTTTATTCAGTCTGTTTCTGTCACCAGCTCCCTCAGCAGAACACATCAGAAGGGATTCCACGATGCACCAAGATGTTACAGTAGACCTTCTTGTTCATGAAACGGTTGATTCTCACTAATTTGTCCATGTCGTGTCCAGAAATGGAGCCCCGTACCGTCATGGACTCTCCTCTTTGTGTCACTGTGGGAGCAGTTAATCTAGCATCACAATAGTCTTTGTTCCATCTCTTTTCTTCTCTAACTGAGCACTCAAAGCGCTTATACAACATGTTTACATTCACCCATTCATACAAACACTTCCATGTGTAACTAAGCTAAGTGCATTTTGTCTAACACTCACACACATTCCGACACTTGTGTTGGAGAGCAACTTGGGGTTCAGTGTCTTGCCCAAGGCATGCAGCCCAGAGCAGCCAGGAATTGAAGTAGGTGACCTGCTCTACCTCCTGAGCTACAGCCACCCCAAAGTACCAGTCTCAGCAGCTGACTCCAAAGCATACTTGTCCAAACTGTAAGAATGTTATTTGCCCTATTTGTCTCAAAGACCATCTGCCTTCACAAAGTGCTTTAATGTGACCTCTTTCCTCTTCAGTGAGACCTCACTGTTTTGCCATTTTGAACAGGAGTGAGAAATTTCAAACTGAGGTCACATTTTTATACCCAGATTTGAGCCGGCACGCTGGACTTCTCTGAGGAGTTAGAAATTAATCAAGTGTAACTTTCAACCACTAAAACTCATCTTTCTGTTCAGGAATGTAGTAACTGCAATTTGGTAATGTGCCTTACAATTTCTTCTTTTTTTTTTTTGTAAAACAGTAAATTAGAAAATTTGTGGATAACAACAATAATTATATTTTAGCATAAAAATATCATGATTAAAGAGCTTATGCATGCTTAATTTACTTAACTTATTTTGATAATTACTATTATTTTAAAGCAGCTGTGGCATATATTGGGTGGTCTAATAAATCTTTTAAGCAAGTGTGTCTGTGTGTGGACACTGGATGGGAATCAATAACTGGTTTCAGCTGAGAACCGGTACCAACCTTTCCATCTGAACTGCATGCAGACTTATCAGCTCCATTTATCTTGTGCTTTTCTGACAATTGCACGTTGCAGAACAGATGGCAGTGGAACCTTTGCCCAGCTGAGTCACATGAATATATTTGTTCTTTTTTGTTGTGAACTATGATTGGACTTCGTTAATAAAACAGTGGTGCTTATGCTGAAAAACCGAGTAAGCCTGCTGTGTTTCTACACACAAAACTGGTGTGATTGCTCTGTCACTGATCTGCTGCTCGTCCTGTCACTGAAGGTGTCACGATTGAGCTGATTGCTTCCGTCTGAATGTTTTTTGCTGTTTTGCTGACAGAACTGTCTTTTTGTCAGGGTGACAGTCCTTATCAAGGAGGAGTTTTCTTTCTCACAATCCACTTCCCCACCGACTACCCATTCAAGCCACCAAAGGTAAGAGCTAGTGTGACAAATCAAAGCTTTGTCCTGTCATACTGCTGAACGTGTCAGGGTGGTTGTGCAGTCAGAAAACCTCATCGAACATTTGATTTTTCACTGAAGGGATACAAGCCGGCAAGTTTTTAATCACATTCCATTACAGTCCCACATTGTCACATATTTCATGTATACCACAGCAATAAAACTCCACCCACCCTCTTAACCACTTATCTAGTTCAGGGTCATGGGGGAGCTGGGGCCTATCTGAGAGAATGAGATGGGGCAAGAGGGGGAGCACACCCTGGGCAGGTTCACTAGTCTGTCACACACATGGCTAATTTAGAATAATCAATTAACATAGAGTGACCATGTAAAATCCACACAGAAAGAACCTACAACTGACCAACAAAACAAGAAAATCAACACAATGTGTAACCTAAACAAACAGTTTTACATATATAACTTATTATTTTAACCAGAATTACTGGCGGAGGTGGGGGTGGGGAGATTTACTGGCGTGGTGATGTCTGTTTGGAAGAAAGGGTCACATCAATAAACTGTTCACCTTTGTCCAATGATGATAAACCTCTATTCTAACAGGAGTGGTCTGCTCCAGGTATGTGATTTGATAAGTGAATCAGGGAATATGTTTCAGAAGAATAAAATTCATTCAGGGAGTGTCGGGGAGCTGTCACTGAATGTCAAACTGCTGGTGGCCCATGGTGACTGGACACCTAAATAAGGCTCCTTCAGCAGGTTTCTCAGACATGAATTAAGCCTAGTGCCAGATTAAAGGAACATTCAGTGAGGAAAAATGGTCTAAGAATAGGCGTAATCCATATCTGCGAAACTGACACGTTACAATTTTTGTAGTTTGGCCTCTGTACACCATCGCAGGGGGTTTTAATTCAAACATTCAAGATGTGATCGAAGTGCACACTGTAACTGTACTGTAACACACGTGTAGCTGTGATGCTCATACCCGTTTGTGTAAACTGCGGCTGTTTTTTTTTGGTGTGTGTGTGTGTTTTACAGGTAGCATTTACAACAAAAATTTATCACCCAAATATAAACAGCAACGGCAGTATCTGTTTGGACATTCTCCGGTCACAGTGGTCTCCAGCACTAACCGTGTCTAAAGGTAGGTGCTTTCACTCTATCAGATATTTTATATATATATTTAAGAAGCAACATTATTGGCCATATGATTAGGGTTGGGGAACAGTGTTCTGATACCGTGCAGGGCCTTCCTTTGCTCTCAGTGTCACCTCTGAGATCACGTCTTTGAGATTCTGTCCTGTGTTGACACGATTGAAGTGTATCACGTCTACAGATACACGGTGCAAACTCAGGGGAGGACACTGAACTCATCGCCATATTAATGCAACTATTCTCAGATGACTCCTGGTTTGTAAATCTCCTCAGTTAACTGGGATTTTTTTGCTTTTTTTTATTATAGTTTTATTGTCCATATGTTCATTGCTTTGTGATCCAAACCCAGATGACCCCTTAGTGCCAGACATAGCACACATCTACAAAAACGACAAAGACAAGTGAGTACACACATGCTCGGTAGGCCTCTAACATCATGATTAAATCTGTGTCTGATGTCATGTCTTTTTTTTTCTCCCTCTTTTCAGATATAACAAACTAGCAAAAGAATGGACCCAAAAGTATGCCATGTAAAGAAGATAACAACAAAGCTGCAAAGACAGGCTGAGATTTCTCTTTGTTTCCCATCCTTTTTTAAAGTCAAAACACACTGAAATTATAGTACAAACTCATCAGATAATCCTAGGTAACTTCCATCAAACTGTACGTCATCATCATTGTTGAGCTGAAGGAAATAACATCGTCAAATAACATCGACATAGCCCCCCCCCAAAAAAAAAACGGTCTTACTTGCTGATCTTCAGGATCTTCAGGTAGCTCCATGGCTGAGTAACTGCAGTCGGATCACCATTCCTGCCGCGTGTGAGGGAGACCTCAGAAACATTGAAGGCTGAATGTGAAATGTGTGTGGCCCTTTTTCAAAGGAAAACAGCATAATAGTCTCTTTGCATTGTCACTTCATGGACGTGTTGGCTTACGGAGGGGTTTCTTGATTTCAGTGTAGCAGACCAAGTTGAATGACATTACACAATGTACTGTGGCAGTTTTCCTGAAAATGGGAGCAATTTCTTATGTATTACTGTGTTCTTTGATTATTATTATTATTATTATTATTATTATTATTAACAACACATGTATTGAGTCTGTCTGGAATTATATTGTTGTTCTATTTTAATTTAGATTGAAGTCATCAGAGTGTAAAGCTGTCATTAAAATGATGTACTCTTGGCCCCTGAGAGTAGCTGTGATGTTGGGTTGTGGTTGGATTTGCACAGGTACAACAATCAGGGTTTAAACCCAGTGAGAAGATTTATTTGGGCTGTCCTGTTTAAGCTGCACTCCATCGTAACAAAGGGTAAAGAGCCTGCTTTTTGTTCCTGTGTAAACCGTTTTCTACCTGTGTCTCTGAGGCCTGTGTGGCACGTTTTGTACTGAATTAAAGAATGGTACCGTTGTTATCATGATGTGATTGTCTAGCTCAGTCTTTATCTCAGTGCTTAATGTTGACATGTGCAAGGCACTTTGTATGTGAGCTTTTGCTTTTGAGCTTTTTAGTGCTGTCTCCTTTCACTTTTGATTGCCTTGTATGGTAGCTAGCATTACATGAAACAGACACACATGTAAATGAAAACAAGGATAGCCAAAATGGAAAAAAAATCACACACATACACCAAAATACAGTGAGACAAAACATGCGTCATAATTCCATTTCTTGTGACTGAAACGCAGCCCCCAAACCACGACAAGCTGTGGGAACAGCGAGGAAGAGTTCTGCCATTAAGTTGTGTGGTAAAATTACAGTGTCCCTCAAAGGTGTAATGAAACCGAATTGCTTGTGTTTCCTCGAGCAGGGGTCGGAAAGCCTGCTGTGAGGTTTGGTCTTGATGGGCCACAGCACTGCTGAGGTATCAGCTCACTTCCTTTTTGGCGGCTTTGCCATCAAAATTGATTCACTGTTACTGGAAAATGCTTCTGCAAACTGAAATGAAACACGTTAGCTTTTTGAGACTTGCTCTGAAGATGATGGATAACAGGTTTCATGGAAATCTGACAGAATTTCTGAAAATTTTGTTTCACTTTGCGTTAAATCCAATTTGGTGGAAAGTGACGTCACAGGGTGCGTGAGCTCAGCCGGCACCTCTGTTATTATTTCAGTAAACACGAGGACTGAGAAACCATGTTAAATGGAAATCTATATTCCTTTACTGTAAACAGGAGTCACACTCCACTGAACCAGATGTTAATTTCTGGAGGTCACAGTACAGTCTTGAATAACCACTTGGACAGGTGGCCTGCAAAAAACATAGATTACTTAAACACCAATCTAAAGACACTTCTGTATACTTTTTACAGATTTAACACATGGTGCAACAAATCACAGTCAGGACAGTCTCGTATTGATTTCCGGCTTATATCCAAGGACTTGTTACAATGTAACATACATTCCACATTCACTGTTGTCTGACCATAAAACCATTCAAACTGTCATCCCTCCATTCTTTAGTGGATCTCCTAAATTATTTGAGGAAGCTCACTGCATATTTCTTCAGATTAGAGAAACAACAATCAAAATACAACTCTATACAACGATTAAGTGTTGATGGTTCAGTCACTGAAGACTCCTCTAGTTACTGCCTGAAGGATGCCTGCATCTTTTTCAAGTCTCTTAAATCAGATTTCTGAGGCTTACAGTATTTCTTGTGACACTCCTATTTCAGTGGCTGATGTCACTAATGCCATTAATTAACCTAAAATCAAATCACCTGGAACAGATGGGTTTACTGCTGAATTCTATAAACAGGTTTCTGAGAAACTCGCTCCATTTTTAAAAGAAATGATTGTTGAAAGCATTGACTGAGGCTCCTTACCCCAACCTTAAGTCTGGACATAATTACACTTATTCCTAAACCCAAAAAAAGACATCCTCTTCTTAGACAACTGACGCACAATCACACTTCTGAGCAATGACTATAAATTTTTTGCTTTAATATTAGCCAGTAGATGAAATCTATACTAGAGTATCATTTTTTTGCGATAAATTTTTTTATTTCAGTTCAATAGAGTTTCACGAACAACCAAAAAAAGAAAAAAGGGAACATAAGATCACAATCATATGAAATTTTGTGTGCCTACAAGATGGACATAAAATAAAAACACTCAAACCTAGCACATATACATACACACACTCATATACATACATACATATATATACAGATGCATACACGCAAATATGTATATGTGTGCATAAAAACATAAACCAACTAAATAAACAGAGAAATAGACAGGCAGGCAGCCAAGCAAAACCTATGAGCCAGATGAGCAAATACCTGAAAAAAGTGGGCAAAGCACATCATGTAACACCTGCATATATACAAGACACATAGACATAGGACCAGAGACACAGACAAAACAAAAGGGACTGAATAGCGTAGATTAAGTGTTGAAGATTAAGTGTTGAAAGGTCATTTAATATTAGAACATTCACTGTTATAGGGATCCGTACTTGGATCACCTCTGATAATTTGGATGCCATATTAGTCCAAATGTACTAGAGTATCATTGATGAAAGTCAACCTGGCTTTATGGAGAACAGACATATTTCTAATATTGTAATGCTGGTCCTAGATTTGCTAGACTACTCTGAGCTTGTTGATGATGACAGTTTTATTCTTTTTTCAATTATTTTGCAGAGTGGTTCAATCCCTATGCACTAATGGAAACAGTTCTATTAAATTAAGCAGCGGCACTTCCCCCAGATTTCCTTTAAACCGAGGAGTCCGGCAAGGGTGTCCTCTCTCTGGCCACCTTTTTCCACTGGCTGCTCAATGCCTTAATTTACACATTGAAACAATGGTATTTTACCTGTCAGTCAGCTCTTTAACAAGGATGGATTACTATACATTTACTCCGAATTCCTTGCAAGGTACAAGATTCCCATCAGCCCAAAAGAATATGCCATTGTATTTGATGCTATCCCTTCTAGTCTTCATATGCTATTTAAAACCAATACCCTCTCTTTACCCTTAACACTGTCACATCCAGACCCAGCCCAGCTCCCCTTGGGTAATATTTGTTTTTCCTCCTATAAAGGCTCCAACTCTACAATCAGGTCACTGTTTCAGGCAGATCTGGTCTCCTCCCCCCTCTGCGACCCTCTATTGGAATAAAAGAAAAAAGTTTGGTCTTGACCACAGAAGTTCCTTTTAACGAACAAAACCAAAGAAGTTTCCTTTAAGCTGCTCCACAGGTTTTACCCAGCAAAAGTGTTCTTAAACAAGTTTAAACAGGACATAGATGCAAATTGTTCATTTTGTGGGTTACACCCCGAAACATCTCACACAAACTAAACATTTTTTAAAAAAAAACTTTAAATAAATTACAATTAAGACTGACTCTGACTCCTTGGAAACAAGATTTGCACTGAACTGCAAAGATCTTAACTTCTGAAAGTGTTGAGCTCTGTGGAGAAAGTGGAGGTGTTTGGTGAAGCTCAGGCTGCGCTCAAAGCGGACACACAAACGACCCACTGCTGTTACACTCACTCAGTGAGTCGCACATCATTTAAACCCTCTGGGAACAAAACAAGGCAAGATATTTTTTTAGAAATAAATACACACTCTCATGACGCAAGCAACACGTTTTCACATGAATATCGAACATTAAGATCAAAAGACGTCTCTACTGCTGAAAGGTGAACACCTGCGACACTGTATCGGTGTACACAAATACCATAATAAGCCCTCAGCTGCCATGACAACAACACATCCAGAAGAGGGCGCAGCTGCGTGCAGCCCTGGTTGTCTCAGCGGCAGTTGTATTCATTACTCTGACAATCTGCAGCAAAGCTGGTGGCAACAATCACGCAATGCTGCGTTAGTGTCGGCCCTAGGAACAAATTACGTTGACTGAACATGAACGACAATCGAGGCCCTTTTTTTTGGGGGGGGGGGTTAAGAGGAAACGGAAGTGACGGACAAGGCACTGCGTCTTTGACCTTTACATTTGAACTAAAAAATGAATGTCAGAGTACTAGAGTCTCAAAATTGTTTTTAAAAACTTGTCAGTGTCTGTGTATTAAAAATTATAGGCGTATGTTTCTTTGTTGTAATTAAAGATTCAAAATGGGAAGATAAACTTGACCATTTCCCACAATCCACCGGGTGAGGGTTAAGGCGCGTTTTGCTCGCAGATGAGGCTGCATGACTACTGATACCTGCTGGCTCTGTGGGACAAGGCGCCTGTTTTTACGCGTTTTTTCCCCGTTTGGACCGCTGCTATGGCTCCGTACAGCTTCAGTGTGAGCCTGCTGGTGAAGTCCTTCAGCCTGCTCTCCTGCAGGAGCTCTCTGGCAAGGTAGCTGCTGCTGCTGCTTCAGCTAGCTGCCCTAACTGGAGCTGCTGTCTTAAGAACGAGAAATGTTTTTTTTAAAAGAAGTCTGTCGGTGACGGTAGCATAAGCTAGCGTAAGGTGAAGTAGTAGGAAATAACGTGACCTTCAATCATGTAACCCTGCTGTTAAACAGGAATGTAGCCACTTTGTGAGAGTCCTGTTTGTTGTGAGCTGCTCTTCGGCGGTCACGTCAGACAGGAAATGCAGTGTTTGCAACACATCAGTTGACTTGGTGCTGTTAAACAGGTGCAGCAGTGTTAAATTTGCAGACCAGTACTTTGGGTGCTTCCATAATGGAATAAATTGCATCCCGTAAGCTGTGTGAATACAAATGACTGTACAGTAAATTCATGAGCAAGAGGAGAAATGGGTCAAACGTACTGAAAGTCAGTCTTTGTTAATAAATAGTAAAAATGTCCACAAATACCCAGATCTCAGAGGCGTGTGTGTGTGTGTGTGTACGCCCAGCTTTGTCTGAGCAAAGTTCAAACCCCAAGAATATGCATTGTAGAATAAAATACGACACAGCATTTGGAACAAATCACAGATATTTACGGCAGTGTGCTCCAAAAGCTTTGCCAGATTTGTGAAAGGTTTTCTCAGAAACAATGGATGCTGTGTGGCTATGTGTGTGTTTTCATTTGTGTCCACGCTTTGTAGGTGGACCAGTGTCCTCCCGTCCACATACTTCAGTCCAGTGAGATGCCTGACCTCTGAGGCCAGCTGTCCACCAAAGAGACCTCTGAATGGATACATGCGATACGTTCAGCAACAGAAACCAATCATGGCCAGCCAAAACCCAGGTATGCAGCACGTTGAGAGCGCAGGTTAAATTCACCGTGTGCCAAGTCTGAATAAGCAGAAACTGAAAGGAAGGAAAAGTAGTTGCTCAAATATGTGAAAGTAGCAAAATGACAGTACTGTGCAGACGTTTTGCTGGAAAATTGAATTATAGGTACAAAGACTTGTTGAACCATGCAAACATATGGCAAAAACAGTTGTATGTTTTTGCCATACAACTGTTTGTGACTAATAGCACTTTGGGAATCACCTTGTTGGTACAAACATACTATTTTATGTCTGCCAGACTTTACTGTTGTCTGTTATGTGTAGACAACACGGGTTCATCCCTTAAGTTCTGTGTCTTTTTAATGCTCAAATGATTCATGGGTCAGAGTTAAGTGGCTCAACAAACCAAAGATCGAAAACGGTACAGACTGGACTGAAAATGAGTGAAAAAGCAGCGTTTGTCTAAAGAAAAACTTTGAAAGACCTTCAGAAAGTTGGAGAATTGTTGCTTAAGACAACTTTAAACAATTAAAAAGAAAGTCTGGCTCCATGGAAGCAAAACATGAAGAAATATAGGGTGGCTCAAGACTTTTGCACAGTATAAACACACAAAAATATCACTCAACACCAGAAATTAATTAACCACTGGGACTCAGCGTGGAGTCTTCTGGGTGCAGAGTGGATAACACAATGTTGCCGGGTTAGTGGATGGATGTGATGTAGAATATTTCTCACAGAATCATGTTGTAGTTGTGATGGTAGTGAGCCGGTGGGTGCACAACAGCATGCATACACCTGTGGGAGCAAGAAAATGCACCCGTGTTTTTCTTTATTAAAACTATATATATCATATTTTGTGAGAAGATACAACTTAGCAATAATCAGCTGCCTCCAGTCAGTTCCTCACCCTGTGGCCAGTCTTCAGCTCCCTGGAGCTGGTGATGGTATTCCTTGCTCAAGTTCAAGATGCAGGAATTGGAGTGTGTCTGGCAGCGGGATGAGTGACTGAATGGCATTGAGGACCACCACACCAGCATCCTGATCAATCCGAGTGGATTGTGCTGTAACATACTGACCTTGTTGTTATCTTGGACAATGATGAAAAAATAAATTGTGAAATATGGATGACTGTCAGTGTGCTGGTCCAAGCATCCAGCTAGCCTGAATATGCTACGTAACCTGGCCCCACATAGGCTGGATGAGTCGGATTTTATTTTCAACAATAATGAAAGCAAGATAATAAATATTATTTTGCTGCATTTTGTCTCATGTTCTAAATTCAAAGGTGTTGGTTCTTACTCTGGTGATGCATTTCTGTTGTCAGTAACCATTTGATTATTATTTTCTTCAGAAATTAAGGCAGTGGAACTAGTAAGGAAGATTGCTCAGCAGTGGAGATCAATGAGCCCAGAACAGAAACAGGTATTTGTGTATATATAAACTGAACGCTGGGTCACCTGAGATGCTGATAAATGAGAAGAGACACTATCGGCTTCTCTTGTGAGTGTGCTGCTGTGATCAGAGTATTTCATTTGGTCTCTCGGGCTTGTAGCCATTTCAGGAAGCCTCTCTCCGGGCCATGGAACAGTTCAAGGTGGATCTAAAGCGCTATCAAGCCCAGCTGACTCCAGCACAGCTGCAGCAACAAGCCCAAGAGAAAAGACAGAGGATGGCTAAGAGGAAGACAATCCGGAAGAAGCGGGTAAGAAAGATGGGAGATGGGGACAGGTTTAGTCTGGGTTGCTCCAAGGTGGGTTTTTTTCTTGTACTTTTACACACATTGTGGTTTCTAGTGAGAGCACTCATCTACTAATTTCAGGGTTGGTAGTTCTAACCTTGGCTCCTCCTTTTCAAACTACTCAAGACACTGAGTGATGTGTATGAGTTTTAAAGGGTTTTATCCATGAATTTATGTAAATGTACCCAATGAACTACTAACAGTATATACAGTGCGTGACGCCAGAGCACTGTGGGGTGTGCTTAGCCTGAGCTCTGAGTTTAGGGCAGTCGCAGGTAGCAGTACGTCTGATTAGTACTTTGCATTACAACTTTTAAACTAAATATGATGTTCTTTGTGTGTGTGTGTGTTTTCCAGGAGTTAACAAACCTGGGGAAGCCCAAACGTCCGCGCTCTCCTTTCAACATCTTCATGTCGGAGCACTTTGAGGAGGCTAGAGGAGCTACATCTCAGGTCAGGAAATAAAGTACCTTGATGTGACATCAGATTGAATTTTTAACAAAAGGTGATATGAGGAACTCACTCGTACTAACACTGAAGCACGGGCTGGTCTCCTAGTGACGGCTCACACGTGGTGCCATATAGGGATGCTCTGATCCAGCATTTGGATTGGTTATCGGTGTGATCCTGAGTCAGCGGTTACAGGTATCAGTGACGACAGAGTAAGCTATTCAGGTTATCGTTCTGTGTATATGACAGCACACTACAGCAGCAGTGCCCCAGATGCTAGCAGCAGAGCTAACACGGCAGTGAGGAAGCAAACAGAGATTTCGCGCTGCTACAGCTCGCCTTTGTTTTTGATTTAAAAGCAAGTAGTCAAGTTAGATGGTGGGACAGTTTCCCTCTGGGCTTCTCTCTGTGTGTAACACTTGCTGGGAAGCTTTTATTGCACTTACAGGAACACAACATATCCTCACGATGTGAGGAGGTGCACTCAGTGAGAGCAGGAAAAGGAGGAATTAGTGCGACCAGAAATGACACTGCGCTGAAAAAAGATTAGTCCAAGTATAATAGGTGAATAATGTCAATCCATGTTTTTATGTTTTCTGTATCTTGCTGCCATTACCATGCATAATGTTATTAATAAATACAAATTAGGTCACTTTGTATCATCATGGTGTTGGATTGATACTCCGTATCAGCAGATAGAAGGACCGAGGGTATCTGATGTGTTTGAAATTAGGTGCACATACAAGTCAGAATGTGCTGCACTCTGTTGTTACCAAAACTAAAATGTGTTTTTGTTTTTTTTTTTCCCTACCAGGACAAAAACTGACCTGAATGAAAATAAAAATAAGACTTTGTCACATTGAACTGAATCAGTGGCTGTTGGTGTGCACTTGTAATTTCTGCTGTTTGTTTTGTGTTGGTGCGCTGGTGTAAGGCAGCAGGACATGAAGCTGATCCTGTGCAAGTCTTTTTATTCCTGGCTGACATTTGGGAACTCCTCATTGATTCTGAGCTCATGAATAGATGGACTTCAAATTTAAGCATTTTCCTCTTAAAGGAAAAATGGAAAAAGGTTTCCAATGAGAACTCTGTTTTCAGGAGCAGCGTGTTCCAACTGTTTGTGCAGGGAGGCCAAGTAGACCTGTGATTGTAGTTTTTATTGCAGTAGAAAGTGTCTTATTTTGACCAATAGTTGCTCCTGATGTTCTTTCAGGCAAAGATGAAGTCACTGTTGGAAGACTGGAGGAATCTTTTCAGCCATCAGAAACAGGTTGGCAGCACACACCTTTCTTTCTTGTAGCTGAAGTGCCAATCAAGTGTTGTTCTGACAAGAGTTTGTCCCACATCTCAGGTCTACACACAGCTCGCTGAGGATGACAAAATTCGCTACAAGAATGAGATGAAGTCATGGGAAGACCACATGGTGGAGATTGGACGAGAAGACCTGATTCGTGAGCAGACCCTGTCTACCAAAAAGAAACGCGCTGCTAAAGCTCCAGTAGCCAAGAAAGGAACAAAGAAGGCTAAAACTGAGAAGAAAGCCGCTGCCACAGGAAAGTCAAAAACCACCAAGACGACAAAAAGCAGATCAGCAAAAACTGTCAGCCAGGCGTCCAAGAAGACATAAGATGTGTTCATCTAGTGAGTTGAGAGGCAATGACTGTGACATCTCAAGACAGGACTTGTGATGGCCCAGGACTAGGATCAGCCTCGTTTGTTCTCTAACTTGAAAGACACAAAGTTCCCAGAATGCTCTTTAGGTTCAACAGGACAAAGATTTCAATACATTCAGACAGATCAGGATCACTGATGTGTCTGCACAGTGGAAATGACTCCAAACAAACCCTGATGGCAGGATTTTTAAAAGGTACAGTGTGAATTTGTTAGTGCCTCCTGGTGATGTCCTCAGACTGTTCCAGGCCTAGATGGAGTAATAAATGTAATAAAATGTGATTGCAGAAGTTTGACTGAGGCTTTAAATGTGTAAGAGGCAAATAAATTCAAACTGGCTTCGGAGCTTTGACTTAAACCACTGAATATTTGAGGGGAATAGAAAGGCTCCTGTTGCCATCCCAGAATACCTGCAGTTTTACATTTTTGGTCATGTAATCCAGAGTATTAATGTTGGCAGCAGGTCTGGTGTTATTCTGCATTTTCTTTTATTTCAACAAATCCACAAAAAGCCCGACACCAACAATGTGTTAGTCTCAGTGGCCACGAGGCCATTGATTCCACCTGAACACGTGAATACCTTGGAGCAGTTTATTGTGGAAAAGGTTCAGGAAGAAACCAGTTGGCCATTATAAGTTAGCGCAGTAGCTTAAGCAGGAGGAAGCAGTCCATTGCTTGAGGCCTGGGGCAGCAGGATGGTGTGAGGTCTGGAGACAAACACGCTTTTTGGTTTTGGTCTTTCTGTGTGGTATGTTGATGTTAGCCTGTTGATTCTCAGCAGCTTTTAAAAAGCAAATTTGTAACATTTTCTTTCGATTGCACTTGTTAGAACAAAGTAGCGCTGTTCACAAAAAAGAAGCCTGACTGAATTCTAGTATTATTACTGTCACAAGTGTAACATAAGCTTCAGTAGCAACCTCAAAATGTGAAGTCCTGCTGTCGTCATGACAAAAGAAACGTTATCAACTGACACAGCCTGAGTTCCAAACTGTGGGTCGCTCATCACGCTCAGGATAAGATGCTTTAGACTTCTCCAGTTCAAAGGCGTTCAGCCAACATCAGTTAAAAAAAAATCCACATTTGGTCTGTTAGGTAATTATGAAGAGTTCTTTTAGTACTGATATTTGCTTTAACTGGTAGAATGTACAGTACTTAGTGCTATCACGTATCCTGCTTTACCTACAACTTCTTTCCTTTGTATGGTGTATTTTCTAAATAAACATTCATATGTAATTTTCTTCTGAATGGCCTCTTGATTTTGAAAAATTTACAAATGGAATCCACTGTACCAGGAATGACATTCAACAAAAAAAAGTGCACATTGTGCTGTTGTACATTGTGCACTTTTTTGTCATATCAAGGCTACAACACGACCTGCCGGACACGGGGTTGGTCTGACCCGTTGCAGCACTGGAGCGTGTTCTGTGCTGTGTGGTATCAGGATGCTGTTCCTGAGCAGTTTTTGCAGTGCGGGGATGCACCAGGACTCCATGTTTCTCAGCAGAACAAGGCACTGTAAGAGGATCAGTGTTACTGATCTATCAGGTTTTCAGTGTGTTTGTTTTCGTACATTTCATGAAACATTTTTGCAGTTTTCAGCTCTGAAGATTTTCATACATGCAGTAAGACTGTAAGGCCCCTAAAACCTGTAATTCAAGTGTCAAAATTAGATTTTCTTTTCCAGCTTAACATGTTAGTGGCAGTAAGACAAGTTACTTTGATGACATGTAAACTAGGGTGGTCAAAATGTTTTCTCTGTGTATTCTTCATCTTCTAATATCCTGAAAGCCTTGATCATCTCTGCCAGACTGTTAGCACTTCCGGATAGCCAAACTGTGTTATGTATCAAACTGAAAAGTCTTCAGAGGATTTCAAGAACACAGTTTTACTTTGTGCTTTGTAAGAAAATTCAACTGAATCCATTAAACTACAGTTACACTAACCTGGAAAAATGAACCTAATGTAGAACATGCAGAAATGTTCTGGAAAAACAAAACCAAGGCCTAAAATGTGCAACACTGTATTAAAAAATAAAAATGGTGCTACTAATTATTTCTTCAAATGAGAAAAAAAATCAAAGTTAAAACAACCAGGTGCCACTTTTACTACTACTACATAATACAGATACTATTATTGTATTCTTGCAGCTCACTGGTGGTGGTGAGCTAGTGTCAAACTTGCGTTCCTGCCTGCTCCTCTGCTGTTCACCTCTGACCTGCGGAGTGCACAGGTAACAATATATCCCAGTTCTTGTGGATCAGTGGGCTCATACATTCATGTTACACATTACAGTTTTTTACTTTTCTGCAGTAACTTCATTCCAGAGAGGGAAACAACATACTGATTTTTAAAAATATTTATTTAAAAACTTTTAGAAAACAAAAATATAAATGTATGTTACCTTGATGGTGACTTTCACAGCTGCCCTAAAACCCTCAGTAGTATTACAGTCACTTTCAACACATTTAGTCTAATGTGATCAGTTTTTATTCCTATAGAGGGTGCTGTTCACGTTTGCTGGGTCTCTGTGCAGGGAGATCATCAGGGGCCGTGTGGCTGCTGTGATGCCGCTTGGCTCAGTAAAGCCTGGAAGTCTGGAGATAAGACCAATTTATGGTGGACGTTCCCCAACACCATCATATCTCCAGTCCGCCCATCACACAGACGCACAGACACCAGTTGCTGCAGAAAAAGGGAGAGATGGCCTCTGAATAAATGGTGTTCACATATTGACTCTATCCCTCAGTTTGCTGACACAGTGCTGATAACTGGTTCTGAAATGATGGTCTTTTGAAACATCCTGTGATATTCAGTAGATAAAATTCAGAACTTAAATGGAAACTGTTGATGATAATGTTGAATCTGATTTACTGCAAGTTACTTGTGGAGTTCCACAGGGTTCAGTGCTAGGACCTAAACTGTTTATTTTGCACAGAAAATCTACACTCTGCCTCTACATGATTAGAATTGACTATTTGTTGATGACACTCATTTATAGTCTGGGAAAAATCTGGGCCGGCTTCTGAATACACCGGAAAGGAAACTGAAAGTTCTAAAGAAAATTATAATGGAGAAAAAAAAGTGTAAAATATGTGATAACAGGCAAATAAAGTCAAAATTAGGACCAGTGATTAAGTGTATGAAAATACATTTTTGGGGAATCTTCTTTTGTTTGCCTCATTTACGAGTCGCCACATCCATCTCACCCTATCCCATCAGTCTCCTGAGCTGTCCCTCCGATATACTCTCTACTCCTGTCTATCCTGATCACTCCCAGTGAAGATCCTAACATGTTCAGCTCCACCTCGTCTTTTCGTCAGTGCCACCATCTCCAAACCATACATCATAGCAGGTCTCACTACTACTACAGCTCTGCAAATAACCCTTGTTCTTGTAAATCAGTACCACTACACGTCTTCTCCATTATTCAAGCATCCCCTCACACTCCAAGATTATGTTAAACAATCTGGTCAAAAACTTCACTGAGCTCTCTCCTGGACACCTCCAACTGCTTTTCCACTCTTTATCCTCTTCATTGTTGCCCTCACTTACACCTCGCTAAGCACTTCCTAATTCACTAACTGTCCTCCATCTGCCCTCCTCTTTTTCTCATTTTCTACATCCATCAGCTTCTCAAAGTACTCCTTCCATCTTCTCTACACACACTCTTCACTTGTTAACACATTTCTATCTCCATCTTTAACTACCCTAACATGCTGCACATCCTTTCCAGCTTGATCTCTGCCTAGCCAATTGATACAGGTCCTTTTCTCTTTCCTTAGTGACATCACATACAACTCACTATAAGTTTTCCTTGCCACTTCTCTCTTTGCCATGTGCATTCACCTTCCAGTCTTCCCATCTGCTTTTCCTGATTATCCCACCTTTTTACTTTGCTAACCTCTTCCTTTGAATACTTTCTTGCACTTCCTCATTCCACCACCAAGTAAGTTTAGTCTATCTGATTGATCCTTCTGAATAAGTGGTAGTCCACCTGTGTGTTCTTTCCTCCACTTATTCCAAATTATGCTGGAAAGGTCACATACATACTGGACATACGTTTAGCGAGCACCGCGTCCAGTACCAGAAGGACCCCTTCCCCGTTAAAATATTTTTTATACTTAATCCCCGATTAGCGACTAAATATAGACCTGCAGTAGAAACGTATTTAGGAGAATGCTTGTGAATATAAAGCATTACAAGATTACGCTCACACCCCCCCCTGGTTTTTCGACATAAACACTGATAACACAACTGCAGCAGTCAGCTGATTTACCTGCAGTCAGTCTGCACAAGTATAAAGAGGCGGAGCCGATGAGCTCAAATAGAGCAGATAAGCCAATGCATCACCTTCTCACAGGAGCAACAGGATTCAGGTGATAGAGTGATTGTTGTAAGTAAGTAAAGTTTATTTATTTAGTGCTTTTCACAGACAAAAAGTCACAAAGTGCTGTACAATAATTAAAACACAATATCAAAAAACCCAGATAAAACACCATGTTAAATACATATTAACATTACCATATTAAAAGAAAAAGAATAAAAATAAAGTTCCAGAGCTGTGGCACCACTGCCTGAAAAACTCTGCCCCTCACCGGATTCTTAGTCTTGTATGTGGGACAACTAAAAGATTTTGATTTTGTTGTGTGAGAGACTGTTGACTTATGTAGAATGTATCCCAGCATTTAAAAAACTTTTTTTTTTTTTTATATCAGCTTTGTATCTGTATTGGCCGATATCAAAATGTAAAATATTGGTATTGGTCCTAAAAACGTGGTATCGTGCCATCCTTAAATATAACATCTTATAACAACACACACATTACCTGCAGGAAGGAGAATGCTGCTCCCTCTGAGACATCCATAATGATGTCACCCAGCTTCAGCTCCACCTTTCCTGACTTCCTGATCTGCAGTTTACCCAAAAATCCTTCAGGGAATTGTGAGAGCATAGGACAGCCCTCTGTCACAGAATTCTGTGCACACACACACACACACACACACACACACACACACACACACACACACACACCTGTAAGAGCTGCAGTTATAGCATGTTTTAGTTAGAAAAGGTCGATCCTTGACATGCTTTAACCCTAAATAATGTGTAAAACGTGACCTGTAAAGTCATCAGGCCTGATGTATACCTTAGGAATCACAATTAACTGTGGAAAAATACTCAAACACAGACCCTGGATGGCATAAAGGATACAAACCAACATGGCAGCTGCCGTAAATCCTTTATACTGTTTTTGTACTGTGAACTCACTTGTGCTTGGAAATGTGAGGTCCTCTTTTCTTCAGGCTTTTCTTCCTTCTTTGCAGGTGTCTCTGCTGTAGGCCCAGGACCTGGGTTGACCTTCAGTCCAGGTGCTCTGCATGGCATGCAGTCAGGTAGCTGCATGAAGAAGAGCTCCTCTCTGCCGGACAGGCTGAGATCCCGCAGCAGTTCCACCAGTGATGGCTGTTCGGACTGGGGTGGCTCAGTCCTGCTGTTCCTTGCTTGAGCTCCACAGGACTGAGGTCTGAATGGAGAGGGGTTCTCTGGACCTGCCAACATGAAAAAATAATAATGACTATTCATAGTACCAGCTGAGGACATAGTTTTATAGTTGCAAGTTTCATCCATTGTCTAATATCCACGAGTTCACTCACATCTGCCACTCATTCAGTGTGAATACAAACTCACTGAGCTCTGCTACACTATTCGTAAAAATGTACCACCTCTGAGCCACAGGAGAACAAAGCTGAACTGCACAAAAAATCAAATAGTCACAAAAATTCATAAAGAAAGAACAACATCCTGCACAGACAGTAAAACCTTTAAATGTGGATTATTCTCTCTTATTATCACTCTCTTTTAAGTCCGGTAGCAAATAATTTAATAATTGATCAACATATTGAATTATTCTACCCTACAGAAATGTGGTTACAGCAGGATAAATACATTAGTTTAAATGAATCAACACCTCTCAGTCATACTAAGTGTCAGAATGCTTAAAGCACAGGCCAAGGAGGAGGAGTAGCAGCAGTCTTCCCCTCCGGCTTTTTAATCAACCTGCCAACAGACAGAGTTTTAATTCAGCTGAAAGCCTGATTTTTAGCCTTCTCCTCCCTAATTTGAAAATTCAAAACCTTGTTCTGTTTGTTGTTCTCTATCGTCCACCTGGCCCTTAGTCAGAGTTTGATTTCTCAGATTTTTATCTGATTTAGTGCTCAGTTCAGATAAAATAATTATAGTGGGTGATTTTAACATCCAAGTAGATGCTGAAAACTGACTGCATTTAATCTATTTTAGACTCAACTGGCTTCTCTCAAAATATAAATGAGCCCGCCCACCACTTCATTCACGCTCTGGATCTTGTTCTGACATTTGTCATAGAACATTAAACTTGTACTCCCTGAAAACCCTTTTTTGTCCAATCATTTCTTAAATTTACAATATGGGATTTCACAGCTGTGGGGAATAAATTTAATTATAGTAGAAGTCTGTCTGAAAGCGCTGTAACTAAATCTAAGGATATAATTCCTCCATTATTTGTCAAGTCAAGTCAACAGTATTTTATCTGTTAAATAGTTTTACATCCTCACTGCATACGACTCTGGATACTGCGGCACCTTTGAAAAAGAAAGCGTCAAATCAGAAGTGCTTGACTCCCTGGTATAACTCACAAACGCGCAGCTTAAAGCAGATAACCCGTAAGCTGAGGAGGAAATGGTGTCTCACTAATGTGGAAGATCTTCATTTAGCCTGGAAAAAGAGTTTGTTGCTCTATAAATAAAAGCCCTCGGTAAAGCTAGGACATCTTACTATTAATCACTGATTGAAGAAAATAAGAACAACCCCAGGTTTCTTTTCAGCACTGTAGCCAGGCTGACAAAGAGTCAGAGCTCTGCATGAGCCGAGTATTCCTTTAACCTTAACTAGTAATGGCTTCATGAATTTCTTCACAAATAAAATATTAACCATTAGAGATAGAAAAAATATTATAACCACCTCACAGCCATATCATTATGTACAGCTACTTTCAATACTACTGATATGTATTCAGACTCTCTCTTGGATTGCATCTCGCAGCAGTGGTGGTTTTCTCACATGTTGTGGAAGTCAGAGTGTGACTGCTGGTGAAGCTGCTGGACTGACACAGAGGCAGCTGGATGGGCTTCAGCTTTGCATCATTCCTCAGACCTGGATCATCTATGAACTGTAGACACAGATGCATAACATTAGTTTCCAAGCAATGGTCAGATTATCAGCTGATCCTCTCGCTCACAGGAGGATCATCACAAACTAGTGGAGACTCTGTAAGCATTAAACTGTCTTTCTTTCATGTGAACAGAAGGAAGAGACAACAGACTGTCCAACTCTCGGACTGCTGGATCAGTTGGTTGTAGTGTTTACATGCGTTACAGGTGTTGCCAACGTAGAAGTTGGAGAATGCCCTCTGGTGGACAAACTATGCAACATCAACCCAGAACACGCTTAAAGGGTATTTCTCCCTGCACTTCATTAAGTTTTCAATTTTAATTTATCAACAATATATAAAATGTTAATATATATATATATACATATACATATATATATATATATATATAAATAGAGAGAGAGAGGCCCTGTCAATATCAGTTGAGGCACTGAGGTAAAGGTCTTATTTTTGTCTTAGATTACAATCAGTTCATGTATTGGAAATGTATGTCACCTAGCATGTTAAAACATGAGTGGGTTCAGACCAAAGGTGCTATCTTCTGAACACTGTATCAGATCCAGATGGAAATACCTTGATCTTTTGTCTCATACTGATTTTTTTGATGTCAAACCCACATGTCTTCAGTCTACAGCAGAAATAAAGGGAATGGCCTCACTGTTCCAATACTTTTATGGGTGCCTGACGACTGTTTTAATCAATCTTTTAAGGTTCACAGGAATTAAACGGGAAGGACTTACATCATCTCTCTGTAGTTTACTGAGTATCTCATCTTCATCTTCCTGCTTTGACTCTTTCCTCTCTTTCCTCAGCAGTTTGCAGACAGAAGAGGTGGCAGAGTCCTGCAGGTCTGTAGCACCATGCCAGCCTATAGCCAGACAGGTTGATTAAGAGCGATGAAGAGGAAATGCACACGCAATGGATCTCTGTTGTTTACAATCCATCAGAAAATCTAACAGTACTAAACAAAAGAGGGCCGTGGTTGTGCACCTGTTTTGCGCACACTGTCGGCAGGACCCTGTTCAAAGATGGAGTGGGACTGGATGGTCTGAGGCCGCTCTTTCCTCCTCCCTCTGTTCTCTCTCCGCCTCTCATTCCGGTCTCTTCTCTCTTTTTTTGGAGCCATGTGGACCTCTTCCTTTAACCTGTGGGCATTATGAAGTTCAGGATCATTAAACACCACAATGTGATGGTTAAAAGGGTCATAAATGCATCATGAATGAAACTGTAATACTGTAATCACTCACTCATCTTTACTCTTCCTCACAGCGTGGACATTAGGCTCAAAGGTTTTCTGATGAAAACAATCAAACACAGTGAAGATAAAATACTGTTAAAACCAATTACGTCTTTATTATGATTCAAACCAAACAAGTTTCAGATACATGGCAAATTCAACCAGATATAAATGCTTTTGTAGTTGCCTCAATAAAAATTCCAACTATAACCCTTATGTCTGCGAGCACTGAGAGTACAGATTCTTTTCTTTCTGGACTGTGGCAGGATGCTGATGTGCCCCACACAGCTCCAGCTGGGATTCAACCCAGGAGGCTACGGTGCTAACCACTGCACCACTGTGTCACCTGTTGTTGAACATCTCTGAGTTTTTATAGATTCTTTTCTTAGTGTTGTGAAAGCCAGCTAAGAACCATCACTAAATTAAAGCCAAGTTTTTATCCCCTATAGGCTTAGAAAAGCTTGTATCCATCTCATCACGGGGGTGTCCAAACCCCACGGCCAGACTTGTAACTGACACAAAAAGAGACTTTCTCAGCTCAAGTTCTCTGAATGCTTGTGAAATATGCATTTTTTTTAACTCAGTATTTTTCCATGCCTCTCAAGCCTCGCTCCTGAAAACTCGTCAGTACCTCCATCTAGCTTTAAGTCACTATTATATGTCTGCACAGAGATGCACCGTTTGCAGTAATCTGATGGTGTGATGAGATGCAGCAGGCCTGACTTATTAAGCCGGTGTTACAGTGCACGGTCAGCTGTGGGCAGGACTTTGATGTAGGCTGCTGTGTTGTGAACCACGTAAAATGATCGTTACCACGTGACATTGTGTTGCGCTGGGTGCTTTGCAGGGATCAACAGTGTGGTGGTCCACTCTCGCACTAATTACCTTTGTCTTTTTGAAGCCTCCCCCCAATGTCAGGTCCCTGGTCCTGAGGGAAGTCAGTCTTCCGGGCGGAGTCGGGGAGGTCAGAGTCCTGACCCGGCCTGCGAGCCCCCTGCCCAGCCCAGCCCCGCTGCTCGGGCCGGAGAAGCCGGGAACACTTGCTGCATCCCCGGAGTCGGTCATTTTGTAGTACCTGCTCGTATGTCCTTTCAGTATTGGATCTTTTTAATGCTTGTCCGTAGACTTTTTCCATAACAGAACTCTTGTTTACAACTGGCACACGCTGGCGGCTTTTACTTTGGGATTATGGCCGCTAAAATCCCGTATCTCTTAGACTGGGCTTTATCTCGCAATCAGCGACTCTGTGCTTCTGTCACTGCGCGCTTTCTGCTCCTCTCTGCGGCAGAAACTACCCTGCAGGACATGCTAAGCTGAGCACTAGTCCTTACCCACAACACAACAGCAGCTTATTACCCTCCATTTTGTCCCCACTCACCATATCAAACCACACTGTAACAGAGGCTAAACTGCACTCACGAATGCCATTTCCCCCAGACAAATCCCAGTGTCCGCGGCGGCTACTCGGTCCCGGTGCATAAACAGTTTTCTTCCTGAAGGATGCTTACAAATGTTATTTTGCTTTCACACATCTTCTCAGTCGTAACCCCGCGGAGTGGTGCCAAAAAAAGCAAAAACCTTAAAGCGTTAAACCGCTGAAATTATTCTGAGAACAGTTTCCCTCTCCCGCCTGCTGTTTTTTGGTCCGTTTCATAAGCTCTAATTTCCTTCCGCAGTCGGATCTTATTGTTCTCAGCGGCACTACACCACTGCGCCCACAAGATGGCGGTGTTTGCGTAGACATTGTGTGACGCATGTCGGTTTCTTAGCGGGCCATGTCATTTGGTCGGATTAACAAGCGCATCATTTGTTCCCATTTCTTTAGTTCAATCCACATAAATGCCAAAGATAACACAGTTTGACAGGCATAAAATAATATCTTCGCACTGACAAGGTGATTCCCCGAAGAGCTGATAGCTGAAAACCTGGTTTATCTTGGTATGTTGTGCAAATGTATCCTTCAAGAAATTTGGGGAAACTGGACAGGTGAAGGACAAACTGGTTCAAATCATCGTTAGCATGAGGAGGTGAGGAGCGAGGTACAGCAGTGAGTGTCTACAGTTTTCTGTAAAACGTGATGGAGTCGCTGTCATGTTTTGGGGCTGCCTTTCAGCCACTGGTGTTGGAGATATTGTCAAAAATGATGGAATTATGAATGCAGAAAAGCACCATCAGATTTTTTAAATACACCACGCAATAGCATCTGGAAAGCAATGACAATGATCCCACAACAGACTGTCAGTGTAGTTAAGGCATACCTGGATGGAAAACACACAACGCAACACCATCAGTCATGGATTGGTCCCCCAGAGTCCAGGCCTCAGCATTACTGAAGCAGTGTGGGATCATCTTGGCAGAGAACAGAACAAAAGGAGGCAAACATCCAAGGAAGAGCTTTCAACGTCCTTCAAGAAGCCTGGAGAACTGTTCCTGAAGACGGCTCAACCTCCTGAGACCTGAGCTCCTGTTTGCGATGCATTTTTTTATTTCTGCTAGACATTTGTGATTAGACAGACCTGATATTTATATAAACTAAACTTCCTCTTCAAACAGGAAGTAGTATTTTGTTACAGGGTTGTTACATACTTTTGTAAAAAAAAAAGTCCTATGCCACTATGTCACAGAATATTTTGATAAAAAAAATTCTATTTGGTACAGATAAGTTTCTGAGTAATTTCAAACGTCTATCTTGTCAAACATTAATGAGTTGACACTAAGATATTTCATGAAGGGGACATCTTACTGGCTACCGTAAAACTATTTTTATGCCAGAGTCAGCTGGACACATCTTAAATTTTCAAATGCCTGATGAGCTTTATGAAAAGGGTAATCATAAGGGAGTATGTGTGCCAGTTGTGGTGCTTGTATCCACTCGGGAAAGATTTCCATGTAATGTTAAGTTACTGTTTTTGGTTTTCTGTATGCACTTGGATAATAATAGATCATAATGTGAACTGCATGTCATCACACGCCTAAAATAATTGCCGAAATCATCATATCTTCAGTATTTGGGCCATTTTTTTGTTTTCTGAAAAACCTGTAAAAATTACGGTGATGACATGTTGCTTGTTTTCACTTGAGAGCTGCTTCTTGATGCCTTTGGATTTTAATGCTGATCACCTTTGATTGCTTAAAAAAGATGCTGATTTGCCTCTGACTGTGACACCGCCTTCACAGGATTTTCTACGCTATAAAATGTGCTTTATAACTCCTGCACTACTAGACTGAGTTCACGGGCTGTGTGTGAGCTCTGTGTATGCTGTGTGAGCACTTCATATATATCTGATATTAAGAGAGTGAACGCTTAATATCAGAGTTCACCTTGAGGCGACTGTTTGTTGTGATTTGGCGCTATATAAATTGAATTGAATTGAATTGAATTGAACTGGATGAATAAATGCGATGGTATCAGGTAATAAGAGCTTCCATCGGCTAAAATGAGAAATATATATTCATTAGATGAGAATAGAATGAGTGCAGAACAGGACTCCACCAAATACTCAGATTTACTATTTTCTTTATTTTTAGAATACAATCTATTACCACTTAAAGCGGATATAAAAGCATTAAATTTTCATTTCAATTTGACTACAACAACTATTCTGCTTCAGTCATTCATTACTGATTTACAAAATCAATATTATAACACAATTGCTTTTTTTTTTTTTTTACAGAATCAGCTTAATCTACAGCAAACAGGAATAAAACATTCTCCCTTAATGACACTAAACTCTAGTAATAATAACATATGCTTAAAATAAAAAATGTTCTCAACCACCCCTTAGTTATGCTGCTATAGGCCTAGGCTGCTGGGGGGTTCCCATAATGCACTGTTTCTTTTGATTCACCTTATTAATTTTTTTATACTTCACTCTGTATTTAATCATTATTATTAATCTCTGTCTCTCTTCCACAGCATGTCTTTTGTCCTGTCTCTCTCCCCTCAGCCACAACCGGTCACAGCAGATGACTGCCCCTCCCTGAGCCTGGTTCTGCTGGAGGTTTCTTCCTGTTAAAAGGGAGTTTTTCCTTCCCACTGTCGCCAAATGCTTGCTCATAGGGGGTCGTTTTGACTGTTGGGTTTTCTCTGTGTTATTGTAGGGTCTTTACCCACAATACAAAGCGCCTTGAGGCGACTGTTTGTTGTGATTTGGCGCTATACAAATAAAATTGAATTGAATTGAATTGAATTGAGTTTTCACATTTTATCTCACTTTAATGTTCAAGACAAAAGTCAAACGTGCAAAATTCAAAGTGTTTTGTTCCTTTTGCACATGGTGTAAGAAGTGGTAATGACGAACAGTAACGCAAGAAATCCAATCACTGCTGACAGGCCAATCATCACCTTCGAATGTGTATCCATCACAGAAGCTGCAGACAGAAAGAGAGAAAACATGCACAAGTCACTAAATGAAAGCAAAAAGCAGACAATGACCCCCCCCCCACGCACATACATGCACGCACACACACACACACACACACACACACACACACCGAACTCCTCCCACACCCAAGTTTTTGTTTCTGCCACCACCCGAGCCACATTCTGCTTGGCCTGCTGTCATGTGTCAGTAGCCTCCGGAGTCCCACAGGCTAAACAAATCTGATAGGACTCCTTCTTCAGCTTGACAGCTCCCCTCACCTCCACTGCGCCCATTGTCTGGTTCGGGGATCACCACCGTGACAGGCACCAACCACCTTGCAGCCACAGGTCTGTGCAGCAGCCTCAACAATGGAGGTGCTGAACATGGTCCACTTGGAAACGATGTCCTCAGTCTCTCCCAGAATGCTGGAGATGGGAGTTGAAGATCTTGCAGACTGGGGCCTCTGCCAGGCATTCCCAGTAACCCTATCCTGGGCAGGGTAAACTGTTCCCTGAGGTGTCTTCCATAAGAGTTGTTGTGATCACTCTTTGTCTGGCCCCTCATTCAGGACCAATTTACCTTGGGAAACCCTACCAGAGGGCAAAAGCCATCAGACAGCAAAGCTCCTGGGATCACTGGGACACACAAACACCTCCACCATGATAAGATGGCGATTAATGGAGGAGTGGATAACTTTTTTCCTTTAATAAATAAAATCACAATTTAAAAACTATATTTTTTATTTTCCAAGGTTATCTCTGTCTGATATTAAAATTTGTTTGATGATCTGAAACATATAAATGTGCAGGAAAAAAAAGCAGGAAGGGGGCAAATGCTTTTTTGCAGCACTGTATTATATCATAGAGAGTGACTGCATGTGGAATGAAAGCTTTCCTCTATCTGTCCTTGAGGCAGCTGAGCTGAATCAGTCTGTTAGAGAAGATACTCTGTTGCCTGTGTAGTAAGTGGTGCAGAGGTTGGTCAGGATTATCCATGATGGACAACAGTTAGTTCAGTCACTTCTTCTCCACCACAGCTTTGAAAGTGCCCCGTATGCAACCAGTCTCAGCCTGCCTTCCTAATCAGTTTATTCAGTCTGTCAGTGTCACCAGCTCTGATGCTGCTCCCCCAGCAGACCACAGCAAAGTACACTGCGCTCGCCACAACTGACTGACAGAAAATCTCTTCATTAAATAGCTCTCACAAATCTTGGCAATCATGAAACAAAGAAAATAATTATTCTGATAAACATCAAACCTTGTTATTACTATTTTTTGTTAAATCTTTCTCCAAAACATAATATAAAATGAATAACAGAGTTTACATATAAAAGATATGGCCTAACCTGCTGCCCTGTGTGCAGCTATCCTGACTGTTTAGCTGTGAGTAATGTAATACTTGTAATTTAAACTGTAATAGACAGATTTTGAATAAATCTCACTGGCTTTGCACATATTGCTGATCCTCCTATGTCCCAACCACACCACCATTTAACTAGAGGAGTTGGTGCTTATAGACACCACTTGTGCCAAGAGCACTAGTCCTTAAATTAATCACCAAGTTATCACCATCACTATTAACTGCTATTAAAATCACCAAACCAAGATGAATAATTGGTGTTATGCACATAAACTCTCATTTAATGTTTCTGGAACTTTGGTGAAGCGACGGAATGCCATTCTTCTGAAATACATTCTCTTATTTAATTATTGTGTTATAATTATAGTGTTCAGCTGTGTTGAAATCTACTGACTGTGGAGGTATTTGAATACGATTAACATAATTCACATTTACCCTGAAACCATACAGTATGTCCTCATGCTCTATGAATAGAAGCACTGTCACCTTAAGAAGCCACTCCTGACAGAATGAAACATTTCTGCCCTGATGGACACGTTGCCAGCAATATTCCCACCATAATATAAGACAGCCGCTGTTAATGTTATGTACAAACTGTTGTTTTTACCTGTTAACATTGTGAAATGAGAGGGGCTGGTAATGGTGATGAAGGATGGCGTAGCATAGAGTGCCTTGATCCCATCCAGGGCCATTTTATCCAGATTAGGCGTTTCAACATCTCGGTCGTAGTCCCAGCGGAAGCCACCAAAGGAGATGAGCAGGAGCTTGTTCCTGGTAGACCTGCTGTAAAGTGACTGCTCAACAATGGGTTTCTGCAGTGGGGCAGCAGTGCAGGGAATGTTGGCAATGAAGCAGAGAACAGAAAGGCAGAAGAACAGCATGGCGAAGGATTTAAATGTTGCCACAGGTAAAAATCCACTGCCGCTCAGTTTGATGTTTTTAGCTATGTCTGGTTTGCCCTCAGTTAAATCCTCTGTATGCAATACTCACTGTCCACAAGAAGACCTTATTTTTAGTAGGGGCCTTCAGTAATATACTAGTATGACCAACATTACTGCAGGGCAAATAAGAGACTGTATTGCACAGTGTCAGTGAAAGCACCCCTAACTAATTAATGTTTTTACTTAGTCAGGGATATCAGCCAGTCCTTATCTGCTCATGAGCATTTTTAAACCTTTGGCATTGGATTGAAGTGATATGGCAGGGAAGTATGTATGTGTGTGTGTGTGTGTGTTTGTGTGTGTGTGTGTTCCCTTGTGTGGGCCTAAATTGCTGACAGTGAAACTTCAGCAGGTCACATGGACCAAACTATGAAAATGAGTTTGCAGACTCAGCGCTGAACTGAAATGACCCTCCATACTATTCACATATAGACATTTGACACATAAAAGAACAAAGCTTATATGTATCTTGGCATTGACTCTCCATATTTTCATTAAAATCTTCAGGTAGCCCTTTAGTCCTCTGTGCAGGGTTTTGAATTGTGGGAAGAACCCAGAGTAGCTGCAGAGAGCCCACGCAAGCAAGGGGAGAACATACAAACGCCACATGGAAAGGCCTGGCTGGCTGGTGGATTCAAACTCAGGAGTGAGCTGCCTTAGGTTAATTAATTATGTTAACTGGTGATTGTGAATGGCTGTCTCTCTGTGTTAGCCCGGCGATAGATTTCCTTTAACCCTATGACAGCTGGTAGGCTATCCCAGCTATTATAGGGCAAGAGGCAGGGTACACCCTGTACAGGTCGCCAGCCTGTTGCAGGGCAAACACAGAGAGAGACAGACAACCATTTACACCTATGGGCAATTTAGAGTGTCCAATTAACCTCCTAACCCCAGTAACTGCATTTTTTGGACTGTGGGAGGAAACCGGAGTACCCAGAGGAAACCCACGCAGACACGGGGAGAACATGCAAACTCCACACAGCGAGAGGCCCCGGCCAAGGTGGAATTGAACCCAGGCCTTCTAGATGTTATTCCAACTGTGAGACAGCAGTGCTAACCACCACGCCACACAATAGTATATTTAAATATGTTTATAAATTATCAGACATATACTGCAAAATAGACAAATAGACTCATCTCTACATCTCAGTGCTGAATTAGACACCACTGAACAAAACATTCTTTAGAGAAACTGGAACATATTCTCAGGATTACAGGAACCACAGCAGGCTGCTTTCAGTGATGCCGGTGATGGTTCTTACACGCGCACAAATTTTAGTCATGGAGTTTAATGGGGTTCCTGACTGGAACTGATACTGATGCTTTACTATAGGCAATGATATTAGAAAACAATGTATATATGTTCATCGCTATGCAGATGGTACTCATTTATATCAATCTTTGAAGCTACATAACTTATAGCTGGGACTGGATCATATGACCCTGAACCATCCCTTAAGAATGGTGCTATGGGCTTTAGCTGCTGGGGGACTTCCCATCATTCTCTATCTCATTCTCTATGCACCCTGCATGTTTCTGACTGATTAGGCAGACAGCTCCCCTACCTAAGTCTGCTTTTTTTTTCCTTCCTGTTAACAGGGAGTTTTTCCTCTCCACTTTCACTTGCTTAAGGGGGAATTCTTGAGTTTCCATTTGTAATACTTTAAAGTCTTGAACTTACTGTCTGAAGTGTATTTATGTTGTAATTTGGAAATAAATGCACTGATAGATGCAATAAATGCTACATTCACAACATGATTACAGCAATTTACCCATTTGATCTGCTCCTTAATCACCAAGTGATAAGCCAACAAAAATCTGAAACTTGATAATGGCTATTCACCTCCTGATCTGCAGGAAAATATGAATAGTTAATAACTCAGGGAGACAAAAATCCAGACAAAGATACTCACAAAGAGGAGAGTGAGTACTCTTCTGGCTCTTCTGTCAGCAGAGAAGGCAGGATTAAGGGATTTGTTTAGGAATAAAAAAACATATTGTATCTAGTAACATCATTTATGTTTAGTGATAAGAAATGACATTGCATCTATTAAATTGTGACACCCCCCTATGTGAGGTGATAATGTCAGTTTAAGGCTATTATTATTATGCAGATTTGGATCTCTTATCGCATTATCTAACTGAATTTTCTGTTGTGTTTGTTATCTTGTTATTCAACACTCTAAGAATAGTAATAAGTTGCAGTGAGTTTTTTGTCATTTTAACTCAAAATATAGCAGTTCTCTTTTTTGTCAGTTGTCATCATCAATTATAAATTCTTTCAGTACTTTAATTTTCTCTACAAAAACATTATTTGTTTTTGGTTTAGTATAGTGGTGGGATGAGGGGGAATCTATTTCAAAGTGGGTCCATTTGTAGACCTCAGACCCAGAGCGCCACATCTGTGAGCCAAAGATGGTACTTTTGCTTTGATGACAAACAAAACTGTCAGCGATACCCTGGTTGGCTAAAATTAGTGGGCATACTAACAATGCATGCAATTAAAGACTTTTTAAAATTTCATATAATTGTTTGATGATGTGAAATAATTAAGTGTGACAAATATGCACAAAATAATAAATCAGGAAGGGGACAAATAGTTCTAATGGCCCTGTATGTGAGCTAATAGTACTCTGCTGTTTGATGGGAATGCTAATGTTGTAGAAAGATCTTTTTTTTAGCACCAAAAAAGTGTTTATGTATGTTTATGTAGAATAGAAAAGTGATATATATCCAATGTTTTTTCTCTTTTACCTCTTTTTTTTTCTACAGCACACATGCCATTTAAATGAGCTTTGTACGACAAACAACTTAAGTATGAGGAAGAGACTCTTACGGCCTTGGCTATAGTCAGCGCTGCTGCTACTAAGGAGCTTAAACTCTGCCTTGAAATAAACAAAAATAAAATTTAAAAAAATAACATGCTCAAGGCTTGATGCTATGAAAGGAAATTAACCTGGGCTGTTTAATGTCTCATGTGATAAAGATTTTGCACTCTTTCATACATATGAAACAAAACCTGCTACACTTTTTATAGCACAAAATTTCTCGCTGTTGTTGTTACCTTCTGTATTTTCTTGGGGACCAGCATTTGCTTGGTATTATCCAAGTGTCGATTGTTAATCTCTATTTTAATTCCTAGTAAATGGCACTTCAGTGGGTACACGTTAACTGTCTCAAAGGGCCCAACCACTAAATTCTTTTGAAAATCAGGTCCTATTGCCCTGAAGAAGTAGGCTTTGACAACCATGTCCATCACTTACTTGTCAAAGCCAGGCTCTCCTCTGTGGAACTGCACAGCAAACAACTATGAATGGAGAGAAAGCCAAACAAATTATGTCAGAGTCAGAGAGTGTAACAATCTGTTACTATGAACTCTTAAATAAATAACCTGAGATGAGCATCCATTTAAATAATACATTTGATGATTTTTATTTCCCTGGGTTACAACTCAAAGCTTTTGCAAAGGCTTTCATCCTTAAGTTTTATTCAGTAGGATCAAAGTGGACACCAAGCTGTGCAAGGAGGTATTGACAGCATGGTGGGAATGGACCTCCTAATATGCACCACATTTCCAGTGGGTCTGGTTTGGGTTTTAGCCACATGGTAAATAGGCAAATTTTCAGAAACTATACCAGATCTTTCTGTTAAAAGCTTTTCCAGGAAATCTTTAAAGTAGGGTGTTCCAGATTGGTGATATGTCTGTAAAAAGTGATGGATGTTAACCTTGTGAGGTTTAATCTCATTAATCACTGCTGTGTGCATTCCTCACCTCATTAATTCTATATCCAGGATCAGTGAAAAGGACAAAAGGGAGGATTTGAGTGCAGTCAAACTGACCTCCTTTAGCATCCTGAGGGAGACATTCTTTCATACACCTTCTCAACCATACCCGTCTCTGGAAGAAGCATCCCAACAGGTCCATAATCCAACAACTGGAACAGGATATCCCTGGAGCTGAAACCTGGGATTTTAGTGAGTATGATCTTTTCCGCTTGTGCACCCCATAGAACAGTAGTCATCCCATGGTCAGCAGTGATGATAATGTTGATCCAGTCAGTAAGGCCATGGTCTTGGATTTTGTCCCTGATTTAGCCCACAGTACGATCCACTTGCTGAACCATCTCCTGGCATTCTGGGGAATCTGGTCCATATTTATGACCAGTTCCATCGGGTTCTCCAAAATACAAAGAGATAAAGTCCAGGTCCCGTTGGTGGAACCACTCTCCAATCACTTTGTCAATGTTCAGCCTCCAGTCTGTTTCATTAGAATAATCACAGAAATGCAGTTCCAATTGTATGAATCAACAAACTGATTCATGTACTACTGCTTCTTCTCTTGAGTTGTAGTGTTAAACCACATGTTATGGATTACTTATTTTCATTGTAGCATTTTGATGAACAGAAGAAATAAACAAAAATTAGAATCATTAAAAGAATGTTAAAGAAAATGTGAAAGCCCTTCAGTGGAAAATGGTTTTTGATGTTCTATGGGAAAGAAATTGAAAAAAAAAAACTTTATGCTTCACATTAATTTTCATTTTGTATCTTTTCCTCTTATAAGACATCATATTGTGTCAATGATCATTATACTTAAAAACTGTGTAATTTACCTATAAAAACAGTCCCTTTCTCATTCTTGACATGCAATTATATGTATAAGAATTCATTAAGAAAACATTTTTTGCATAAAAAAAGGACAAAATGGCTACTTCTGGAAATGTATTTTAAAAAATTACTTCTGATTTTAACTAAATTACAGCTTGTTAGTACTGTTCAAAGAAACAACTAAAAGGGCACTTAGTCTATGTGCTGATACTACGCTGCAGTAAATACCACCCTGTCTTACTCCATCAGGTTCAGCTATATTTTGGTGTTAGTTGCATGTCACTGACTTTATTTTGTACGCTACAAGACTGAATTATTTTTTGACTCTATCATTTTCATCATTTTGGATTATTAGATCTGGAATCCTCCTTAGATCATCAACAAACTTTGCTTTATGACAGAACTTATGGTCATGTTGCACAGTAATTCTTTTTAGAGGATTCTGACTTATTCTCATAACGTTAAGTGCAATATATGTGAATATTGTCCATATTTCACAGTGGTAAAGAATCCTTTTATAAAATCCTGGATTCAGATTGTGATTTGAATCACTAAAATTGAAACAATTCTTTCTTGTAACACCCCCAACAACTCCCAGAAATTTTCATCAAAATCCATTCATAATTGTCTGAGTAATCTTTAAATACACGAATATTGTGCCTATCTTACAATGGTTAAGAATCCTTTAAAAATTCCTGGAACCAGGACGAGATCTGGCTCACCACCAAAATTTAATCAACTGTTCCTTGTACCATGCCCAGAATTTTTCATTGAAATCTGTTCATAGTTTTCCTAATTAACCTTCTAACAGACAAATAGACAATTCAACGCTACCGGAAACAAAACCTCCTTCCACCTATCAGTGGGCAAGGTAATGAATACCAAGGCAAATTAGTCCTGGATGAGGGGCTTGACTAAGAGTGAATGGGTCCTGGTTGTTGTTTGCGTTTGTGTGCCCAATGACAGTTAAGAGAATCCATAACTGCTGGTCTGAGGGGGCTAGATGGTGTTCCATCTGGTGACTCTGTAGTCCTACAGAGAGACTTCAATGACTCGAAGGGGCGTGATTGGGAGGAATGGCCTGTCTGATCTGAACACAATCGTTGTTGTGTTATTGGACTTCTGTGCAGATGACAGTTTGTCCAAAACAAACAGCATATTTGAACATTAGGATGTCCATAAATACAGCTCTCAACTGATCACCACCTGTTAGTGAGGTGGATGAGGAGGATACTGGACAGACCAGGCACACCTAAACACAGAGTGAGGGTGTGCTGGGAACACCTGACAGAGGCCCTGGTCTGCAAGATCTTCAGCTCCCACCTCCAGCAGAACTTCAACAGCATTCTGAGGGAGGCTGAGGACACATGGACCATGTGCCGCACTGCTACTGTTGTGGCTGCCGCAGGGAGCTATGGCTGCAAGGTGGTTGGTGCCTGTCATAGTGCTGGTAACCCTGGTGAGCAGTGGAAGTGAAGTTAGCCAGCAAGCTGAAGAGGGAGTCCTATCTGGTTTGTTAGCCTATGAGATTTCTGAGGCAGCTGATGGGTACTGGCAGGCCAAGTGGAATGCAGCTTGGGTGGTGGCTGAAGCAAAAACTCGGGTGTGGGAAGAGTTCGGTGAGGCCATGGAAAAAGACTTTCTGTCTGTCTTGAACCAATTTTGTCAAACCATAAGGTGACTCAGGAGGGGAATGTATAGTGCAGGTGGGACACTGCTGACTTCAACTTAGATTTAGTTTTGTAGTGTCAGTTATTTCCACTGACATGTCTTCTGTAGATAAGCAGAGTCTGGGATGAGGGGGATGGTAGTTAAACAACTCCTTGGTGGCAGGGCTCCCAGAGTGGATGAGATTTGTTCTGAGTTCCCGAAGGCTCTGGACTTTGTAGGTCTGTCTTGGTTGACACACCTCTGCAATATCACATGGGGATCTGGGGCAGTACCTCTGGATTGATAGACTGGGGTGGTTGGTTCCCATCTTTAAGAAGGGTCATGGAAATGTATTTTCTGCATAGGTTGTGCTCCAACTATAGGGGGCTCACACCTCTCAGCCTCCCTAGGAAGGTCTATACCAGGGTGCTGGAAAGGAGAATTTGTCTGTTAGTCAGATTCAGGAGGAAGAATGTGGTTTTTGTCCTGGTTGCAGAATGCTGGACTAGCTCTTTATCCTTTATCAGTGTTATGCAGAACATTTAAGTGTGCGTGGGAGTTTCCCCCTTCCAATCTACATGTGTTTCGTGGACTTGGAGAGGGCATTTGACTGCGTCCTTTGGGGTAGCCGATGGGAGGTGTTGAGGGAGCATGGTATGTCTGGCCTATTGTTATGGGCCATTCAGTCCCTGTACAACTGCAGTGAGAGCTTGGTCCACATTGCTGGCAATAAGTCGGCCTTGTCCAACACTTGGGTGTTGGACTCCAGCAGGGATGCCCTTTGTCAGTGATTCTGTTCATGGACAGAATTTCTTGGCTTAGCCAAGTGGCGGAAGGCTTTCACCATGGTGGCTTTAGAATCTCATCTTTGCCTTTTTCAGGGGATGTGGTCATGTTGGTTTCATCAGGTGGTAGCCTCCAGCCGAGCGTGAAGCAGCGGGAATGAGAATCAGCATCTCTAAGTCTGAGGCCATAGTCCTCAGTTGGAAAAGAATGGAGTGCCCTCTCAGGGTCAGGAGTTTAAGTATCTTGAGGTCTTCACAAGAGAGGGAAGAGGGAAGCGGGAAGTGGGATATTGATGGACGGATTGGGGCTGCAGCTGCAGTGATTCAATTCAATTCAATTCAATTCAATTCAATTCAATTCAGTTTTGCACAAATGCAAGAAAGCAGTCCTACATATTTGTTTTTATGCATTGAAGGACATATCCTGGTCAAAAATGACTCCAAGATTCCTCACAGTGCCATAGGACACCAAGGTAATGCCATCCAGAGTATCTGGTTAGACACCATGTTTCTAAGATTTATGAGGATGAATATAATAACTTCTATTTTATCTGAATTTAGAAGCAGGTCATCCAGGCCTTTATGTTTTTAAGACATTCCTGCAGTTTAACTGATGGGTGTGTGTTATCTGGCTTCATGGATAGATAAACCTGAGTATCATCTGCATATCAATGAAAATGTATGCAATGCTTTCTAATAAAAGGAGGGCTAGGCTAGAATTTGTCAAGAAGTACAGAGATAAGCCCCAGAAATTCTGGGACAAAGTTTTATGGACTGATGAGACAAAGATGAACCTTTACCAAGGTGATGGAAAGGCTAAAGTTCGGAGAAAGAAAGATCTACTTATGATCCCAAACATACAAACTCATCTGTGGAGCACAGTGGAGGTACTGCCATGGCTTGGGCTTGCATGGCTTATTCTGGGATGGGCTCATTAATCTTCATTGATTATGTCACGGATGATGGTAGCAGTACAATAAACTCAGAAGTCTGCAGGTCAGTTTAACCCAGTGGGTCACAGGCATGATGCAGTTATTGCAAGCAAAGGATTTGCTGCTGAACATTAATTCCTTTTCTCTATTTTAAATTACGAACTATTTAAAGTCTATCTGTTTCAGTACTTTTGCTCACAAGAAAAATGGATGCTTCAGAACAAAGGTGCTATCTTCTGAATTGTGTGCCTATTCATGACATCCTATAATAAGCTTAGCCACTCGCAACATAAACAGACTGGTTTTTAAACAGCACTTTTCTACTCTACTTGTGCATTCTGTACAAAATGCCTCTTTTACCCAAACACTTTTTTCTACACTGTGCTCTATCTAACAGTCACGCTCTGATGAATGCATCAGAGAGCAACTTGGGGTTCAGTATCTTCGCCAACCACACCTTGGCATGCAGACTCTGCAACAGGTGAAAATAAATGTTATAAAATCAGAACAAGGTTATGTCTTTACCAGTATTTATTTATTTATTTTTATATTTCCTATATATCCGAGACTTAACTTCATCTTGGGTGGAGCACCCAAGGGCTATTGTATTCTATTCTCTTTTATACAGGTATACCTACAAATCTTTGTGTATAAGTAATGCAGTAAAGCCTTTTCTGTTTCTTTTGAATGAAAGCCGTTAAAGAGATTCAAACATTACAGACAGGAAATCAGGTTTCCTGTTATAAATCTCCTACTGAGTACAATCTTATTGTTTTTTGGAGTATTTTAGGCAAAAAACTTTAAAACTGAATGCATGTCATCCACACTGAAACACCAGCCTTTAAAATGCCATCAAAGCTTTATCAGTAGATGTTTAAGATGCAAACACATCTTAGCCCCAAGTCTAACCATGTTGATGAAAAATGCATCCTTGTTGTTAGATTACACATTGTCCATAATTGTCCATCATGCAACCTGACAAAGGAATCTTTTGATTTTGCCCTCATCTTATCCCTGAAGTGAGCAGGGTTCAAGGCTAAAGAGATCCCGTGTTGCTTCATGGTTCAGGAAACAATTAGATACATATGTCCTTCACTTTTTTTGAGGGGGGGGGGTAGCTCCTCTCTCTGGGTGGCTGTGCTGCCTGGGTTGTGCTCTCTGGCCTCTCTTGGGTCTTGGCGAGGGCCCCAGGCACTGGTAGAGACCTTCCTGCATGTTTCTGCCTTGGCCCGCAGGTGTCTTTTAAGGAATGCTGCAGCCACTTGGGGTACCTGTCAATACTTTACCGAGGCCCTTTAAAAAAAAAAGAAAGAAAGGAAGCAATTAGATACATATGTAATGTATGAAATGTCAGGCAGAGAGGATTTGTGGGTCCTCAATAGTTGGTAGAGATGAGGCTAGTGTCTGGATATGTTTATGAGCAAAACAAAGCCAGCTGTTAAATCGTATACGATTTTTTTTTCTCTTTCTGTGTTTAGGTGCAGACCAAATACTATCTTTAAACCTGAATGCTGTTTGGAAACCTTTAAGTGCTTTGTGAAAAAGGGGCCACCAGCAGAAGAGCCACTAACCTAATGTCAACAGAATCCTCTTAAGGTTTCTAGTAATGCTTCTGAATCCTAACACAGGCTGATGACTATTATGAAATACCTTGGGATCATTGAGCACAGACCAGAGAAATACTGTTGGTATTATTGGTACAACAGTCAATCAGTTCTAACTCTACATCACGTCAAACCCATAAACTGTAACTCTTTCATGGTCTCTGTCATCCATGTCACTGCTGAGTGGTAGAGTACAGGCCAGCCAGCCCCTCCAACATCAATTCTTTGCTCCTGCATCTTTTCCCAGCCCTCTGCTTCCCTCTGCTGCATATGAATGGTACGAGCCAAACACTGGTTTGCAGTAGCAGCAGGTATATTCCATCTGTGTGTGCATTTGCATGTTCGTGGAGTGGGTATTTCTATGTATTTCAAATTTTCTGAGATTTTTATTACAAACTGACAACGGTGGTGCCAGAAATTCTCCAGCTTTGTAAGCTGTGAGAAGTTTAATGACCTGCAATTAAGATCAAACTCAGTTGAGGATGATGAGTAGGAGGAGAATGCCAAGCAGAATAGAAATGAGAGGAGTGAGTACTGCTGATGTTTCTGCACTTATACTCTTATGGCATTAACAAACATGTTTATGTGTGTTATTAATCTGTCAGTTACATATTAGTATAAGCTGCCTCAGTATTTGAGTCTGCATCGTTTCACAGTTTACAGCCCGTGCATGTACAGACAAATATGTTCTTTGGTTTGCATAGCACTGCTGCGTGTTTGCATGCTGGTAAAAATGGGATTTAGCTTGTTGAGAAAAAGGGAAGGTGTGTGACTTTATATGTGTTTATGTATGTGTGTGTTGGCAGCACTGTCACCCTAGTCTGTGCTGTGTTGACAGTGATGTATGGGTAATTTAAAAAGTCGTTCTTTTCCACAGACCGGTATGCAGTCAGGCCAGCCAACCGCAGCCCATTCCCCTACAGCTCTAAAAGACTTATCTACATCCACTGCACACACACACACACACACACACACACACACACACACACACACACACACACACACACACACACACACACACACACACACACACACACACACACACACAATAACATTACAGTTTGCAAACAAACACATTTCTCATGTAAACCAGTCTTGGTCTCCAACTGTCGTTAAGCCTATTTTTATGTCACCCTGATGACTCAAACACGGACAACAAGTGCCAGAGGTCAGTAGCGTCATCCTGAAATCAACGCAGCTTCCTTGCTCTGCACTTGACCCTTTGGCATTTCAGTCTATTACTCAGGAAAAAAAGGGGGTTTGTGTGTGTGTGTGTGTGTGTCTGTGTATAGATGGCATCATTGTAAGCAACAAGCTACAAGCCTAACTTATCTTTAATGACTGGAATTCATGATCTTCCTTAGTAACATGCTAAATATTCACATGTTCACATGCACTGTCACATGTACTGTCTGAGGTAGCAAAAACACAATGAAAATATAAGCTACATGGTTTTCACAATAACTGGGATATTTAAAAAGGAAATGTTGATACTGCATTGACAATATAATTAAATAATTGTGTAAATATTTTTTTTTCTCCTATTCAAGTTGGACTAGTGTGCTTTCATGGTGTGATTTTGATTCTTTCAATCTAACTACTATGTGAAAATGTAATCCAAAGTCTGAGAATAATAAATAGCCTCAGCAAACTGAGTTTAAAAAAACAATTAAACAAAAAAAATACAAAGTTTTAATATGTGCATATATGATATGAATATACAGTTTCAAATTTAGCTAATTAAAGGCAGTAGCAAAGAGGAAAAGTTTTAGCCTGAAATTTAGAGCAAAGTGCTCAACAAGACTGCTTTTCTCTGAGTTGATTCCAGATGTGTGGTTCATGCTAATTAATGCTCAGTGCAGCTCTACCATGTTTAGCTCTGATCCTAATAATTATGGTGGATGGTTTGTTTGGCCTTTTTTTTGAAGGCTCAGTACTAATTGCAGTCCCCCCCGCTCTCTCTCCATGTCCTTGTGCCTTTGAGCAGCGGTTTATTGGATGATCTGACAGCAGGGCTTCCCTCATGTCTGGACTATGCGAGATCACTCCATAATGACACACACCTAATTCTCTCCTTTCTTACTACTACTACTCTCTGCTTGCCTCTCTAGTTTCTCAGGGGTTTTCCTGTCTTTTCTTTTGTCTTCTTGCTCTTTTCCTTTATTTTTCCCTTTCCTTCAACTTTCTTTCTTTTGATGTCTTCTTTTGTTGAGTTTGGTTGTTTTTTGGTGGAATGTTTAGTTGACTTTTCATTGTTGTCCTAGATCTTTGGTTTTGATTGTTATTGTAGGCTAAACTTTTTTATTATTGCTTTCTATGATTATTTCAAGCACTCTGAGTTCTATTAGAATTATTATTTGAATTCATTTATTTTTTGGTATGTATTAGTTTAGTCTTCCTAGTGTCTCTTAGTCTGATGTTTTGGCACTAACCCATGGATGCTGGAGAATCTGCATTTTCTTCAGACTTGGACTTTCCCCTGCTTTCTTGCCTTAGTGGTGCAGGCTTCTATTTGGTAACCACTTTCTCCACTTCACCTGTAACATGCTTCTTTATATAGAGAAATGGGAGTGTTGCAGTATGAAGATGGTATGTAGTTTGTGTGCAAATAGCACAAACCTGTTGGTCCAAGAATCCTTCCGTTTTCTAACATATGCACGATGGTAAGAACAAAATAGGCTGGTGCACATGTTTCATACATCCAATGGTGATTTTACTTATGCATTTGTTTTTTGTGCAGGGTAGAAACATTTCCATGCACATATTAGCAGGGGCCATTGTCTTTAGATGTGAGAGGGTGCCACTCTCTTCAGAGTTTTATAGTGTGTGGTTGGCGTTGGAGGAGAAAAAAAATTGATCAAGCTCAAAAAAGGCTTTCTAGAATTCCCAGGCCTACACCAAATGTACCCAAATGAAACTTAAGCAGTTCAATAAGGAAGATCTGAAATCACTCTTCCACTTTCTTTCCCAGGTGTTTTGCCATTTCTCTATCTGTCATCACCTCCACTTTCCCATGCTGTCAGACTCAATGCTGACCTCATCTCTTCAAGTCCAATCATCTGTCTGCCTACCTTCCTTGGGCCAGTCAGCCTCTGCTCAGTGTGCTTTAAATATCAGTGCTTACCTGTCATTCTCCCTTCCAGATTCATTTGTGCAACCCACCCCTCCCCTTCACCACCCAAGAACTCTTCACAGAACGAATAATTAAACAAGCACAAAAATGCTGCACATTGTTTTGTTTGGGCAACCCCAGAGGTCTGTGACAATGGAGGACAATAGCATTTTGACAAGTATTTTTGGCCAGACAGTTGACACTTTCCAGTCTAATTACAGTACACTGTAGATGGTATTCAATTCAATTCAATTCAATTCAATTCAGTTCAATTCAATTCAGTTCAATTCAATTTTATTTATATAGCACCAAATTACAAAAAACAGTCCCCTGAAGACACTCTATACTGTAAGGTGAAGACCCTACAATAATTACAGAGAAAACCCAACAATCAAAACAACCTCCTATGAGCAATCACTTGGCGACAGTGGTAAGGAAAAACTCCCTTTTAACAGGAAGAAACCTCTGGCAGAACCAGGCTGAGGGGGGCAGGGGCAACTGGTTGGGGATGGGGTGGGGGGACAGGAGAAAAGACACACTGTGGAAGACAGCCTTCTAATAATACTACATAAGGGAAGCATGTACTGTATCATCTAAATAGAACTCCAAGTAACCGTAGTGTGTGAGCATGTTGTGTTAGGAAAGCATTGCCTTTGCATATGCAATACCATATTGTAGCAGTGTTCTTTGCTACTGTGAATTCTCTTTACCACAAATGACATTAAGCCCTCACTCACACATACCAGTCTTTATTTACATTGTTGCTGGCAAACACACTAAAGAACAATCACTCTGTAGTTACCCAACAGATGGAATGCACACATAAAACAGTCTCTTTTCAGAAGATTCACATCTCATCAGCCTCTCACGCCAGTGTGTGTCCTTCTCTCTGCCCTGCACCTACTAGATAGAGGGAAAAGTTAATATGCGCATCAGGAATGCCAATCAGCTGCCCCTGCTCCCTGAATCACTCTGTCCCACCTCTCCTCCTGCAGCTAAACTAGAAACCACACCCCAATGTTACATATATACTACAGTGCCTTGCATAAGTATTCGGCCCCCTGGAACTTTTCAACCTTTTGCCACATTTCAGGCTTCAAACATAAAGATATAAAATTTAAATTTTTTGTGAAGAATCAACAACAAGTGGGACACAATCGTGAAGTGGAATGAAATTCATTGGATGTGTCAAACTTTTTTAACAAATAAAAAACTGAAAAGTGGGGCGTGCAATATTATTCGGCCCCCTTTACTTTCAGTGCAGCAAACTGACTCCAGAAGTTCAGTGAGGATCTCTGAATGATCCAATGTTGTCCCAAATGACTGATGATGATAAATAGAATCCACCTGTGTGTAATCAAGTCTCCGTATAAATGCACCTGCTCTGTGATAGTCTCAGGGTTCTGTTCCAAGTGCAGAGAGCATCATGAAGACCAAGGAACACACCAGGCAGGTCCGAGATACTGTTGTGGAGAAGCTTAAAACCGGATTTGGATACAAAAAGATTTCCCAAGCTTTAAACATCTCAAGGAGCACTGTGCAAGCAATCATATTGAAATGGAAGGAGTATGAGACCACTGCAAATCTACCGAGACCCGGCCGTCCCTCTAAACTTTCATCTCAAACAAGGAGAAGACTGATCAGAGATGCAGCCAAGAGGCCCATGATCACTCTGGATGAACTGCAGAGATCTACAGCTGAGGTGGGAGAGTCTGTCCATAGGACAACAATCAGTTGTACACTGCACAAATCTGGCCTTTATGGAAGAGTGGCAAGAAGAAAGCCATTTCTCAAAGATATCCATAAAGAGTCTCGTTTAAAGTTTGCCACAAGCCATCTGGGAGACACACCAAACATGTGGAAGAAGGTGCTCTGGTCAGATGAAACCAAAATCGAACTGTTTGGACACAATGCAAAACGATATGTTTGGCGTAAAAGCAACAAAGCTCATCACCCTGAACACACCATCCCCACTGTCAAACATGGTGGTGGCAGCATCATGGTTTGGGCCTGCTTTTCGGTGGCAGGGACAGGGAAGATGGTCAAAATTGATGGGAAGATGGATGGGGCCAAATACAGGACCATTCTGGAAGAAAACCTGTTGGAATGGCCAAGTCAAAGTCCAGACCTGAATCCAATCAGGAATCTGTGGAAAGAGCTGAAGACTGCTGTTCACAAACGCTCTCCGTCCAACCTCACTGAGCTCGAGCTGTTTTGCAAGGAAGAATGGGCAAGAATTTCAGTCTGTCGATGTGCAAAACTGATAGAGACATACCCCAAGAGACTTGCAGCTGTAATTGCAGCAAAAGGTGGCGCTACAAAGTATTAACGCAAGGGGGCCGAATAATATTGCACGCCTATTTTTCAGTTTTTTATTTGTTAAAAAAGTTTGAGACATCCAATAAATTTCATTCCACTTCACGATTGTGTCCCACTTGTTGTTGATTCTTCACAAATAATTCAAATTTTATATCTTTATGTTTGAAGCCTGAAATGTGGCAAAAGGTTGAAAAGTTCAAGGGGGCCGAATACTTTCGCAAGGCACTGTATATCTACTCACAGTATCCAGATGTAATAACTTACAATGACTAACAATACCTTCAGGTAGCTACAACAGAGGTTTCTTATAATTACAGTTATACTGTAAAATTAAGGATGGCTATTTATATGCCAGTGTGTGTGAAAGTAGGATTTAGGTATGAACATGTGTGAGAGATTAATAGTTTTCATTTGTAGTGTGTGTCAGCTGTACAGGTGTCTTTCAATGAGAGCTGAGCAGCCAGGTCAGAGTGAGGGAGCCAACTCATGGTTAGGTCTCATTTAACTTACAATCAAAGGCTAACCCACACACTGCAGCAGAAGGGGTGGGGTGGGGGTGACTGACAGCTGTGTGCGTGTGTGTGTGTGTGTGTGTGTGTGTGTGTGTGTGTGTGTATGTTTTCAGGTGTGTCCAGAAGACAACTTGAGAGGCCCAGTAAGGGTCAAGCACCCCCTACTGGTCTGCTGGTTTAATAGAATTGTAAAACCCCCTGAACCATAGGTGCTTCAGTAAATAAATGCTGGTTGAGATAGAATGATTGCTCACCACTGGCAGGCTTGATCAGCAGCACTTACAGGTTTTCTCAATCGCTTTGGTGGAATTCTCACTTCAGAAAAATCATTCTCGCTACTCTTAATGCAGTTCTCAAATCAGGAACACATTTCTCCACCCACATTAGCCTTTCTCATTGTGTTTGTACACACTGCTATTGTTTCTGTGCATAATTCACAACTAAACATATTTGTTATTGTGTTGATGGACTTCTCATTTGAATCTCACAGCTCATCAAAACTTTTGTTGGTCAGATTTCTAGATATCCCATTTTCCTTTACACTATTGCTGTATTGATTGCAACCAAATTTCTTCAGACTTTTGTCTTTTGAGCAAGGGCAGTTGGTATGCTAGATTAATGTACTCTAAGTCTTAGAATATATTACATGAATGTTATGTTTGTGAACCAGCTATTATTAGAGGAAATGCACAGCCCTCCTCCTCTGCTCTTACCAGAATCTCTATTCCTGTCAGGATCATGACCTGTGTGGTCCATTAGAACAATGGTTTCACCAGGAATCCCAGTGTGAAGCCAGGTCTTGGTGACAGGAAGTGACCTAAAAGCCTCTGTAGTCAAATGCTTCAACAAATCTCTTAAATCCCATATGTTTAGATATTTTTCAGCTGAAAACACTCTGAGATATATAAATGTGTTACAGGATGGCTACAGTAAAAGTTGTTGCAAATCAATAAAAATGGCTCCTAACCAAGTAACTTCAGAGAATATGCCTCAGGTATTTTGAAACTTGAAAACGATTGAATTTCAGCATGGGACATGTAGCGAGACTGTCGAAAGTTGGGGGGGGGAGTGGATAAAAAATATGAGCAGAGTTACACTGATGAATTATTTACTATAACTGAGTACTTGCCCCATGTACTCCATTTGCAAACTTCAAGATTACGATGCTATAATATATTTATTAAGACTTCAAAAATCTGTTTTTAGCCTACGGTGGGGTCCAGCAGAAGCTCTATTCATGTAAAGGTCCAGTGAGATGGGGTTTTGGTTTATGTTGCCTGTCTTTTTCCCTCCCTCCCTCCCTCCCTCCCTCCCTTTTTTTTTTTTTTTTTTTTTTTAGGATTGTATGATGATGCTGAACCCACATAAAACTGTAAAATGTTATGCTGAGATGTTTAATTGTGGAAAGATTCTACATTATTAACATGTATGATAGTTATTGCTGAAGCTGGCTGTGTAACTGCTCTGTTAAAAAATTAATAAAAATTTAAGTTAAAAAAAAGATTACGATGGTGAACCTATTATGGGATCATTTTATGAGCAAGAGCTGCAGAAAGTCAAGGTTGTAAAAGAGAAGCTTTTATCACATAGAGGCAATTCTTGCTGAGCATAAACAGAGGGGGAAAACATGTTTATTAAGTGGAAAAATGTCAAAATTTAATAGCTGGATTGAGGCCAGTGATCTTAAAAACCTGAATAAAGCAGCAAATTCTTCTCAAGTGTGACATTACAAGGATGGCTTGTCCATGTGAGGGTGATGTTGCTATGGAATTATATTTATGACAAAAGTCATACATGAGAAAAAAAAAACATAATCTGAGTAAATAATTTCAGTTCATTCGTCTCGCATAAATTCAACAACCTGCACATGTAGCACTCAGCAGCCACACTCACAACGAAGAGGGCTGAAGAATGACTCTTCCCACTACATACACTCACACACACCAGCAAATACACCTAACTCATGACCCCAAACACAGGAGGGGATGGACGGGTCTTCCCACACCCCAATTTCCTGCACCCTGCCTGGGATGGGGTCTGGCTAGTGGTTCGGGACTGGGTCGGCTGCTTCTCCGGGTTGCTGTTGGCTCTGTGTTGGTACCAGCTTGCCCACACTTTGTGTTCATGTAAGTGTGCGACTGGTATATATGTGTATTTGTTTGTATGAGTATGTGGCTTGTGTGCTTTGGCATGTGCGTGTGTGCATGTGCATAATTGGGCCTTGGCCTTTGGCTTACTACGCCTTGGTCCCTGTGGGACATGTTACCCAGGAGTTACACCTCCCTACTGCTCCCCACTGATCGTTATTATCTCCCCTGGGATGTGGGTGCTTGTGGGTCCCATGGCTGGATGTCTTGGCATGGCTGTTGGCCCGCTGCCTTGGGGGTTGTGACCTGGGGGTAGCTCGGGCCTCTTCGGTGTGTGGGATTGGGGTGGGGTGGTGGTGGCTTTGCTGGACTTCGGGCAATTCACAGGCACCTGGGGCCTCGGGGTCATGTTCTTGGCTCATGCTGGGGGACTGGACTGCTCATTGCTTCTGGCTCTCTGGGGCTCCTGCCCTTTGCCTTTGGGAGCTCCATCTAGGGTCTCCTCCTTCCTCCTCAGCTCCTGGTGGGCTGTGGATGGCCCGAGTCCCCTGGGTCTTCACCTCTAGACCCTGGGCGGTATATATATATATATATATATATATATATATATATATATATATATATATATATATATATATATATATATATATATATTTGTGTGTGTGTAAATATGTGTATGTATGTGTACCTGGGCCTGTCCCCTTATTTCTTCTGTTTTCTCTTCTTCTTCTCACTTTTTCCTCCCTGCCTGGTTGGCATAAGCCCAAACAACAGTGAGGACCCTTTGACTCCAGGGTGGGTCCCAGTAACCTGGCAGTTATATTTTGTGGACAATAATCAAAATGAATGAATAAATAAAAGAAAAATACAAGCATTAACAAGAGTAGCCTATAGAGAGCTTCTAGAGCTCTTTGTGTAAAAGCAAATATATTTGGTACTACTAATAATTCGGATCATGATTCTGTTTACAAAATTTGCCAGACATGACAGGCTAAAAACAAAACAAAACAAAAAAACAATAGAGGTATGGAACATGCTGTCGAAGTTCTGCCAAAGGTGGGAGTTGAAGATCTCATGGACTAGGGCCTCTGCCAGGCATGTCCAGTGCATACTCACAATACATTTAGGTGTGTTAGGTCCATCCAGCATCCTCCCCTGCTGCCTGATCCAACTCACCACCAGGTGGTGATTAATTGACAGCTTAGCTCCTCTCTTCACCTTATGGTCTCCGTGTTCCTTTTGACCGATGATTCAAACCCAATTAAACCCAAAAACTCACTGGGATGAGCAGGTTCTGGTGCAGGCTGTTTATTAGACATATTAGTTACACACAACACAGACAAAAACCAAAACACAGACAGTAACATAGTTAAGACTGAGACACACATACAGACAGACAGAGAGAAGAAGACAGAAGAGAATAGAGAAACACAGAGACAGAGAAAGATGCAGAAACAGGAAAAGAAAAACGAGAGGACAGGAAAGAGAAAAGCAAACAAAGAGAGGTAAGAGAGACAGTGTGGCAAAATTTTTTTATATCTTAAACATGCTAACTGCCCACTTGCCTTTGACCCCTCCTAATTTACATAAAGTCTCAGCCCATGAAACATGAACCCCAACCAGTTGTCTTTTGACTATGTTACACCTATTCTAAAGTCACATGTTTAAGGCGTACACATCACATGGGTAACTCTTGGTTTATGACAATTAGAACAGGTGTCACAATGATGAATCTTCTTTCCCTGAAGCATCTGCTGAGATAGCACCCCCAGTATCATCCCACGCAGCCAGGTTTCACCCCCCCCCCAACTCATGCCCCTCCAGGTCTCACTGTCATTACCCACGTGAGTGTTGAAGTCTGCCAGTAGGACGATGGAGTTACCGGATGGAGCCCCCACCCAGTGACTCCAAGAAGGGTGGGTATTCTGAATTGTCATTCAGTGCAGAAGTGCAAACAACAGTCAGGACCCTTTGACTCCACGGTGGGTACCAGTAACCCTACCCTCTTTGTATAGCCACTCACCCAGGATCAATTTGCCATGGGATACCCTACCAGGGGGGCAAGCCCCCAGACAACATACCTCCTGGGATCACTGGGACACACAAACCCCTCCACCACAAGTCGTTGAATCATGGGGGAGGAGCAGGGTTTAGGTTTGATAAAAGAATGGCCTTATATCTGGCAGACATAAATGCAGGTGTGTATCACTTTTATTGCCACAGTGACGTTGTGAGTCTCCAGCTGGTAGGTGACTCTTACGAGCCTCTGCTAACCCCCTTTGTAAACAAAGGGATTAGTGTGACATGGCCGCACCTAAAGACTGCCATGAAGATCATAGCATCAGAGGGGCTTAACAAAGTTTTCAGTACGTTTTACCGGCCAGAGCCTGAGGGGCAGGAGAGTTCTGGGATAACCCTTTTATTGTGTAGAGCCCTAAAACGACCCCAGGATTTACACATAATCTACAGTATTTGTCTTAAAATGAGAATTTATGTTTAGCAATGAGGACTAGGTTTTCCTCTGGCTTTGTCTGAGACTCTGTTATTCTTTCAAGCTCTTTCAGGAGTGTAAGGTTTATTTGTCTGGCTTCAGCATCCTTTTGCTTTTGAAGGTTAAGATATCTGTGTAAAGGCATATTATCACTTTTAATCTTCTCATTAGGGGGTAGTTTAGCCTCATTCAATATTTCCCTCATTTCACAGTTCAGAGCACTTTCAATTTTTGTCTGATACTTTTCTGTCCTGAATTTGCATTATGCAGAGATTTATGCAGAGATTAAGTACATTTTTTGCATTTTAAAAAAAAGATGTGTTATCTACCAATTGCACCTATAATAGCCACAATTTTTAAGTCCGGGGAAGATTTGATGAGCTAATATATTCAACTGTAATTTATCACCTGGATTTTTAAACAGCATATGACCCACTTCTGGAAGGATGAATTCTTGAGGGTAAACCCCTTTTTATAACCAACAATAGTATTTCAATCATATCCTCCTCTTCAGAGTTTTGAATGTATCCTACCGCAAGTTCTTTTATCTCTCAAAATTCCCTCTTTCACAACATTCGTGAGATTGAGTGATACCTTTTACTTTCAACACAACCTTCTTATTTTTGGTTGTGTAAACATAACTCTTTGGTCCTGCTGCAACAAATTCAATTTGACATAATTCTTAAAATCATAGAAAACCAATCTTGCACTATTTCCTGGTGGCAAAATTTACATTTCATAGGTCGACTCTTTTGCGCTTTACTTTTCGGCAATTTGGCAATTATTGACTAGCCTATCAGTTCTCTATATGGGTTGAATGTGCTGCTCTAGGCAGGCAGGTGACCTGCACATCCTGTTATAACCCCAGCAAACAGTTGGCTGCAATATCCCCTGGCTGCACTCTGGCTGACCACTGTGGTGTCTGATCTACTATGATTTAAACTGCTATGTTAAACTGCATGTAAGTATGGTTTCTTCCATTAGGAATATACTATAGTGTAATTAAAAAAGAAGGGGTGGGTGGCCGTGTGTTCTTATTTGTCCTTCTGCTGCAACATCTGTAACTAGGTGTGCATGCAAGAAAGAGCTATTACATAAAAGTGATGGAACAAAAGGTACCAAATTAACATTTTCAGTGTAAAACTCTGCTATAGAGAAAACAAACAAACAAAACACTATGTGCATTAACTGACCCATAGTGCTACTGGGCAGATGATATGGATAAGGTGGACCTTGCTTGGGGGTAAGATGCACATGGGGGGCAGATATTAGCAGGAGGGAGAGGGCCATCTGCTACTGTCAGGTGACTTGGAAGGTTCAAAGCCTGCATCACCACCACTTCGTCCTGCCTCTTCACCCTTTTGTTGTGCCACAGAACCAGCGTGGTGTGACTTACGTCCACTAACTGGAGCTTGGTCTGCTGCATAAAAGTCCCACTGGCCAAAATGCACTGCCTGATCTTCCCGTAGTCCTTCAGCATGAGATCTCATCTGGACACCATGCCAGCGTCTTTCTTCTTGGACTGTGGTGGATGGCACATAGCCAAACAAAGATGGTCTCAATCAGGCGGCAACAATCTGGCACTGGGCCAGTGGTGCAGTGGTGGTCAATGCATGCCTCTTCTTGCTCTCCACTTCTGGAGTAAACTCCTGCATTGTTTTAAGCTCCCTGTGTGCAATTTGCTTTGGTGTCAAGCAGCAAAAACTACCCTCTGCTTGTCGTAATCCTGTTCTACAGAGCCACAGTGACATTTATCTAAGTAAATGATAAAGTGTAAATGGTAAATGGACTGTTAGTTATATAGTGCTTTTCTGAGCACTCAAAGTGCTTGCTAATATAAACCTCATTCACCCAGTCACACCAGCATGTCCCCTGTCTCCTCTGAGCCAGGTTTTATCTTCAGAGGCTGCCCAGTCTGGGTTATTAGGTAGTCAGAAGCAAGGAGCTCTCCTATGAAAAGAACAAATGCATACACATGTGCTATTAGTTGAATTCAGATATATCTATCTGCATCCTAACTGCAATCAGCAGTTTATGAACTTATTTGTAACTAAAGTCAAGAAATGTAAGATTTTATCTTAGTGTGAGTGTTAAATACTCTCTGTGGTATAGGTATTATTTAATTTCAGAACTTTGCAAATTTCAGTTGGTTATGGTATTGAGTATACATTTGCTCTGCTACCATTCAGTTATAATAAAACAATTTTATTTGTATTATGTGAATAGTGGATAATGGGGATGAATACAAGTAAAGCCACTAACAACTAGAGGAATATGAAGACCATACCAATAAGACATACCAGTGTATTTGGCTGGTGGTCTAAAGTTGGAACTAATGCCCGGCAAAACACCTTCAGGCTGTTGGTGTCGACACACTGGGCAGTATCTCCTGTGTAAGTGAGGAGAGATGACGGCTTGCTGGCCACAGCTGCAGTGGCCCGATCATGGTTCCACCTAGCCTTCTAGCAGTTACAACTGGAAATTCAGTGCATTAGCACTGGTTCCTGAGAAAACAGATCAAAATACATGAGAAAGACATGCATTTTCAGTTTGAATTATGCTCTAATTTAAAATATACATAAGAGACACACAAACCTGGAATGAACCTGTTCAGATGGCAGTGAAATTACTCCAGTGATATGGATCCTCTGGCTCAACGGTACCTTGTCAGGACAACACCTCCTTTGGTGGTGATGGCACCTGTCTCTGTGTAAAGCTCCTGTCTCAACTTCTACACAAGCACTTGACTCTCCCGCTCTACACACATGCACACAAAAAGCAGCCGTGACCCTGAACAACCACATCCCAGGATAGCAGAGTGATATGGCTAATTCCCAATTCTAACAGAGACATCAATGAAAGGTATTCACTAATGCAACTAATGCAATACCTATCTTTGGACTTATAACGACATTTCTGTGATTGACCGTTCATTACATTGTTTTAAAAGTTAGCCTTATGAGGGTATGAGCAAAGATCTTTTCATACATGAATTTGCTGTATTTAATTTCACCCAGGCAGTACACTTGATAGATGTGATAAAACTCAACCACAATCATAATATATGCAGTCAGTTTCAATAACAGTTTGCATGGTTCACAAGACATAACCCTGTAACCCTGAACTGGATATGAGGAAGAAACTGCATGGATGGATAACCTGGTTGTGTCAGTGCACATAAAAATGGAAATTAATTAAAATACTGGCTTTGGAAAAACTTATTAGATGGTAAAATGTGTCACCTGTTACTGTTTTGTAAAAAAACTATGCTGATGTTGGATCACCAGCAGGGTTTGGAATAAAACTGAGCAAACTAGTCATTACCAATTAGACTTGAAACTATTTGTCACACAGTCAAGCAGTCTGTCTCCTCTCTCCCATTTGTTCCTCATCCCCAGTGCCATGCTTAGCAATTGCTTATTGTGAATATTGTGAATTGTGATGTCAACACAGCCCCGTAACCATTTACGCTGATGCCCGAGTAAGGAGCACAAAGTTGAAACAGGAAACAAAATGACTGCAGAGGGTTTTTCAAAGTTCCCCCACAACCTCTTATCTCTTCCAGCTTTTGCTGCAGCTCAGTCTTTTCCTGGGAGGTTCTGTGCCCTACACCCCAGCTTCTCTGGCCATGTTCCAAAAATCAGGTTGTACATGACATGCTGAATTTACACTGAAGCACACCGCTAACCAGCAGTTGTATTTTTTTGGCATTAGTGGAGAGCATAAACTCCCTGTAACCAGTCTCAGCAGATGGCCACAACTCAGTGAGTCAGGTTCTGTTGGAGGTCTATTCCTTTTGTTGCCAAGTGCTGCTCATAGGAGTCCATCTGACTGAGTCCTCAAGTACCTGGGTTAAGGAGTCCATCAAATGCCTATTCCCCCCCAAAACTGTTATTTAACAGGTCTCTGTCCAGCTGGGCTTCTATCTCTTTCTCTCTCTTTCTGTCTGTCTCTCTCTTGCTCTCTCTCTCTCTCTCTCTCACACACACACACACACACACACACACACACACACACACACACACACTTACAGCCACTTTGTCTAGTCTTAGTATTGAGTGGAGATGTGCTCACAGCTCCCCTGCAATCTACTGACATTGATCTGAGAGAGCGATCAAACTCTGGCCAGACCCTTCTAGGAATCCTGCTTTTCATTAACTATTAAAGCGTGTAGAGATAAATGTTGAAGCATGTACTCCTAATGTATGACTGCGAAGTGCATATTGGAATTTCCAGGCATATCTAAGTGTTTGAAAGTGCAGCTCGAATGAGTGTGAATTTAAATCAGCTTTTGGTAATATTTTTGTGTAGGCTTGTGTGCATCAGTGTGTGACAATGACTCTCTCTTTGCATTGTGTGAGGGTGCATAGGTGTGCCGCAGTGTGCTCACATGTGTGTACAGGTCTGTGTGAGTGGTTCCTGAGTGGCACCATCAAACTGATAGTGTATTGGACTGGAGAGACTGGCAGTCAACCAGGCTCTGTCCAGACGACCCAAACCCAGCAGTGTCTCCTTGTTTTATCAGTTAACGGACTGATGGACAGGTCCAGCACAGGCTCATTCAAACAATTAACTTGTTGTGTAGAGCGCTTTGATTGGTCAAAAACAATCATAGTAATATACAGACCATTTACGGCCCGTTTAGTATCACCTCATGTCTTTGGACTGTGGGAGGAAGCCTGAGTACCCAGAGGGGACCTATGCAGACACAGGGTGAACATGTAAACCCACAAACACACAGTAAGTCCATGCAGATTCACATCCAGGACCTTCTTGTTGTGAGGTGACAATTCTAATTATTGCACCACCACTGGTTTAGTGAAGGTAGCACAGACCTACTGCATTATATGAATGAATAAAACAGCTGAAAGATATAATCACGCTTCAAAAGAAAAAGAAACACAACAGTGTTCTTCATCATGCATTCTCATTCTTTCTCTGGTTGTTCAATCCGACACACTTTTTCTGAATAACTTACAGAAAATGAGACTTGAAGCCCAGCCCTCTAATTCTTTCATATAAGAGAAGAAATTAAGCGATTGATTTTCTGTCTCTTTCTGTCTCTGCTGAGACAGACCGTGAAGTTTCGCACCCCACTTCCCATACCTTTCTTCTGTTCTTCTTATTTCTGCACAATTTTTAATGTCAATCTCTTCTTGTCCTCTATGGTTAATCCATCACCTTTTCTTTCCACTGTCCACTTACATGGTCTACTTAGATGTAATGTCCTTCTGTCTTCTTATATTACCCCACCATCTTTTCATTTTCCATGGTGGGATCTTTCCAGAAGGTTGAGAGATGAGCATTTAAGGGAGAAGGGAAGGGAAAGGAAGAAGACTGCTCACTTGCTCATAGCCTGAGGCAGTGGTCTCTCAAATGTGATACTCAAAGCTCCCTTTATCCACTATCCCTCCTCTGCACATGTCCAAACCATCTCAACCTTGCCCCTCTAATTTGTCTCCAAATTGCTGAATCTGAGCTCTTTCTCTGATGTACTCTCTAATCCTGTCTATCCTGGTCACTCCTAATGAAAATCTTGATATCTTCAATATATTTTTGTATTTTTGTCACTGTCTCCAAACAATACATCATACCAGGTCTCACTACCATCTTGTAAACCCTCCCTTTCACTCTTGCTGCTATCCTTCTGTCACAAATCACCCCTGATGCTTGTCTCTATCCACTACACCCTGCCTGCACTCTCTTCTTCACCCAGCTGTTCATTCTGTTGGATTGTTGACCCTAGGTATTTAAGCTCATCTACCTTCATTACCTGTGTTCTTTGCATCTTCACTGCTACACCTGTCTCCCTCTCATTCACACACATGTATTCTGTCTTACTTTCATTCCTCTTATCTCCAGAGCATACCTCCACCTGTTGAGGCTGTTGTTATTGAAAGTTGTTACCACTTCACCTCTTCTCCATTCTTCAAGCATCCTCTCACTCTCAAAGATCGTGTTGAACAATCTGGTCAAAAAGTCCACTGCTCTCTCTCTCCTAGACATCTCCATACCACAGCACCTCATTTGGACCAATTGTTGTTCCACTCTTCATCCTCTTTATTGCTGCCCTCACTTACCCCTTACTAATCTACATTTCTTGATTCAGTAACTGTCCTCCATCCATCTCTCTCCCTCTCTCATTTTCTACTTTCACAAGATCCTAAAAGTACTCCTCCCATCTTTTCAACACACTTCCTTCACTCATTAGTACATTTCCATCTCTGTCCTTAATCACCCTAACCTGCTGCATATCTTTTCCAGCTCAACCTCTCTGCCTAGTCAATCAATACGAGTCCTTTTCTCCTTCTTTAAGTCCAGGCTCATATACAACTCACTAGAAGCCACCTCTCTCTTTGCTGTATGCCTCACTTCCCAGTACTCCCATCTACTTTCTTCAGCTCCCTGACTATCCCACTATTTCTTTACAACCTCTTCCTTTGAATACGTTCCTGTACTTCCTCATTCCAGCACCAAGTCTCCTTGTCCTCTTTCCTTTGTCCAGAGGATACACCAAACACCTTGGTGTAAGTGTAAGGTGTAAAGTCTGACAGACTGGTCTATAAGGTCTGCCAGTCAGGGTGCTGTTACACAGTCTGTAGAGGTCTATGCGTTCTTTCATGGATATACTTCCCCAGACCATCACTGATCCACCACCAAACCAGTCAATAGCCTCCACCTGTAAACCATTCCTGTTTTGGCAGTTGTCTCATTGTTGCCCCTCTAGTGTACCTGTTGCTAATTTCATTAACACCAAAACAGCTGGAACTGATTAACCCTTCAACACTGAATATATTGTTGCATTTCGTCGCCAACATGTTTACGCAAGTGCACTTTTCATTACCATAGTAATACAATGGTTTGTCTTATCGGAAAAATTCAAGTGGTTTCTGAAAGCTGAGAAACTGAGCTTCACAGCCAACATGTGGTTAGTATGGTAATTTTACTCGTGCTGTTGCAGGAAATCTGCAAATACTCCTCAAAACTGGTTGTGGTACGAGGGTAAAAATGAACCCGTAGATAGATGGATGTCTATATTGTGGAAACAACGTTGTTTTTGTTTTTTGTTTGTTTTTTAAACATAGACACCTAATGTGGTTAGCACATGGCTGTGAACAGTCGTCAACAGAACTTCTGCACATACAAACACTAGTATTACTGTGGAAAGACTACTGACAGAGATTAGAAAGAGAGCATATTTCACCCATATTGGCTTCTCTTCATTGGCTCCCAATGACAATAAAGATATCTTATCTTATCTTATCTTGCATCTTGCATTGCATTGTATTGTGTTGTCTTATTCGGTGCCAACTCCAAGGGCTCTTGTACATATTGAAACCAACCACAAGCTGATACATTTACATTTATTTATTATACTATGGTCAGGATAGTAGTATGTAATTTTTTCAATTCAATTCATTTCAATTCAATTCAATTCAATTCAATTCAATTCAATTCAATTCAATTCAATTTTATTTATATAGCGCCAAATCACAACGAACAGTCGCCTCAAGGCGCTTTGTATTGTGGGTAAAGACCCTACAATAACACAGAGAAAACCCAACAGTCAAAACGACCCCCTATGAGCAAGCACTTGGCGACGGTGGGAAGGAAAAACTCCCTTTTAACAGGAAGAAACCTCCAGCAGAACCAGGCTCAGGGAGGGGCAGTCATCTGCTGCGACCAGTTGGGGCTGAGGGGAGAGAGAATTTTTAAATTATATTGTTTAAATAATCTTTGATCTTTCATATTTTTTTTGAAAACAACAAATACAGAATTGTGATTTTGGAGGAATAGATGGGTTTTCCAGGAAGGTAGGTTTGTGCATGTATTAAAAAAAACTTCGAAGCGAAATAGTTTTCTTCCTTAGTTTCTATGTGCCACTGTCATGTCAAAGCGTCATGATATCAGCCATTCAGATTTAGACACCCTAGAATTGGTAATATTGACTGAGATTTAGGTTGTTCATTCAAAATTCAGTTCAAAATATACATGGAAACTAAAATATTTTACAGGCTTTAAGGTACGTTATCACAAACTTCTGCCAACATCTAATGTATATTAAAATAAGGCAACTACTAAAATGTTAATTTTTAGAGACCCTTGCAGTGTTTTTCTTTTTGGCCTTTAATTAAACAAGACTGAACCTTGTGTCACAGGTAGCAGTGGCAGTGATTGAGTCTGATTTAAAGTCTTTGTAAGCTGTGTGGTGGCCAAGCAACTTTATGGTCTCAAAGCATGTCATGGCTCTGGGCAGACGACCACTTGCCACCTTCACAATCAGCTCTTTGGGTGGCACCTCCCAACCAGCCCAGAACCACAAGAGATTCTTCTGCTGGGGGTGGTGGTGGTGGGTGGTTGTAAGGGGTGGAGACCTGTGAGACACATCCTTTATACTCACGCATCATACTCTGGGATATGGGAGAAAGGGTCAAGCTCAAAGGCACTAGCAGAAATAAAAAAAAATTAAAAGCATGAGGAAAAATATATGAATAATATAATAAATGTCATGAACGACTGGGTTGTAGAGAATGGACCCACAATGCAGGACTCAGAAGGTAAGATGAACTGAAGAAACAGCTTTATTGCTGAGATCTCACAAAATACGCTAAATCAAGGCAGTTACAAAAGGTCAAAACCATAAACCCACTTGGTGAGAGACACACATGATGAGCACACAACAAAAAACAGAAGGAACACTGAGGAATAAATACAAACAACAACAAAGCAACAAAACCCCAAGAAGTCCACAAAATCAAAAACACGGGGTCCGAGACCCATGACATGACAATAAATAATATAAATGTACCATGTTCAATAAAAGTCCTGAGCCGTGACCTGGAATGTTATCTTCGTCATCATCAGACTCTAAATCAGGACACAGAGTGGCCCATGTGATGTGTGAAAGAATCATCTGCAAAGACAGAGACAAGTCTCAAGACATATTCATTTGTGGGTATGACACGTGAGGGAGGTTTTGTGTCTATTGCTTTTGATGGATAATGCGCATACTAAAATGATCTTACATTCCTGTGGTGTGATCTCAGCTTCTTTCTCTCGAGGGAAAAGCAGCTCGACCATGTTCTCTCTACCTGAGAGATGCCACCAGATTCCCGTCTCCTTCAGGCTCTTTCTTAACTGTTTCGCTTGTTTTCCTGATCACTCGAAAAGCTGTGTGACACAGCAGTTTTCATCAACAGCAAGTTAAACTGAAAATAAGATTTGAGGGAACTGTTTGCTGTGATTTGGCAGTATATAAATAAAATTGAATTGAACTGAACTGAAACACAACAAATAAACTTATCAGACGTAGGAGCATCTTGTCGTGGAGCCATTTCATGTTCTTCGAAGGAGGAAGCAGAAGGTCCCACGCTGTGCACAGATTTACAACACGATTACGCTGTTCACCTCCAAGTTCAGAACTCTGCCAACTTCAGAAAGAAGCACAGAATGAAAGTTTTCATGGAAAGGTTGAATGAAATGGAAATAAGTAATGCGGGTCACATGGGATTTTGAAAGTAGGCCAACATTAATTTTTAGAGAGTGTACATATTCTTTAGTAATCGTTGGCTACACAGTGCTGGTCAAGCTTGAAAAAAATCCATTCAAAAAGGCTTGTAGAGCTAAGGAGGGATATTAAAAGTTCTCATAATGTTGGAATATCCTAGATGTGCTCCAAACATTATTAGCCTTTGCTTTAAAAATGCTGAACGAGAGACTTGTCCTTCCCTAACAATGTTAATCTATAAAAAAGATGATGCAAAGCACACCAACGGGATTGTTTCGTGTTTATCCAAGTCAGGACAGTCTTGTGTGCATGTGTAACTATGGCAGGGGGTTATTTTGTAGGATGGGGAACACTCACAGATTGTTATTGAGGTAAATTATTTTTTCATCTGTTTTTGGTTCAAGCCAGGACGATCCAGATAACAAATCCACAATCCATGTACTCTGCCCTTGTGAATCGTGGTCTTATCCCTGAGCGTGGTGAGTCTGGCGTAGTTTAAAATTGCTGTGCTATATTCAGGGCTTCTCTGTTTAGGCTGCTGCCCCTGCACCCAGACACGGATAAGTGGAAGAAAAGAATACATTTTTTCCCCACAATTGTTCTGGTGAAAACTTCCATGATGACACAACATTTATATCAATAAACTAGAATTAAACAGCTCTATCTTTAAAATAAACATGACATATTTGGGAAATTATGTTACTCTTTTCCATTTCATTTCTCAGCCGTTAATGTTACAGCAAGAAAGTGTGAAACAGCTCTTCCATGTCAGCTGCGACTAAACAAAAGCACAATCAAAACAGATCTTCTTCAAGCTCCAGAGACAATCAAAATAGACAGTTTCATCTTTGGTTGCCTGTTGTTACGCCTCAAACTGTTGGTCACATTATTATTATTATTATTATTTTTTTTCAACTGACATATCAGACACACGGGACACTGAGTTTTCAAGTGCAAACTATATACAGTGCTTACCAAAGAAAGCTTTTGGACTTAAAGGGGATCAGCACCAATCTTGCACATCAAAGTAACCTTCCTCTCTCGGGTGGAATTTTAAAAAGAAATTAGTTTACACATCTCTGCAGCCTGCTCCTCATCTCTCTCTGAGGTAAGCCGCTCCGAGTTATATAAGCTCCTGGTAGAATAATATGGCTAATAAAAATCTTCCAGTGGTGGAATTGCATTACAGGTAATGTGGGCAACAGGGTCTGAAAAGAAAAATGGATGTATAGAGTAAAAAAAACAAAAAATCAAAAATGGATCTCCCTGGTCCTGATGCTCGAGTTAATCTTGTTTTTTTTTTTTTTTTTTTTTAAATGAAGTTCAAACCGCTTAAAGTGGTGCCATAAAGTTGGACCCTTTCCAGTAAATCATATATGTTCCATTTAGATTGAGTTGATTTCTCAAAGGAAGTACTTCCAAATACACATGCCTCTATTACATTCTGCAGGCCTTTATGAGTACAAGATAACACTAACAAAATAACTACATGTATCATTCACCTAAAAATACATCCATCAATACAGTATCTACATGTGGATTGCCCTGCACAGAGTACTGAAAGAAGCAGGGTTAGCGCTGTGAGGTTTGCGTACCAGAAATGATCCAATCACACTTCTCTGCCTCCTGTTTGCTAATATTAATACACTGCTAACATTTCCCAGCCCAGTTGGAAAATGGATATACTGAATGTCAAAGACATCAGTAGCTGCTCCACCTGGATACTGGCTGTTACTGCTTGGCCCTACATCCAATGGCGAGACTTTGCCACTGACATATACAGTGTCTAATCAAATATAATCAGGTTCAACTCTTGGTGGCAGCCTCATGGGGACTGCAATATGTGATTCTCCATGGCTCTGATCTCTACTGAATCTGGCCAAGAAAAGTATCAGACAGGCACCACTGCAAATATTTTAACATTTGACTGACAGGCACGTCCATGGCCAGTGATAAACAGCCATATTAAGCACTTTAATTTAAAAACACGGATGACTGAAAGAGAAAACTAATAACAGGCTGAGTCTTCATAGATCCGTATCATAGGCTGATTAAAATGGAGGTAGAAGTATTTATTTTGGGTCCAGTGCTTTGTAAGTGTGACTAATGATGCTCCTGAGAGCTGATGAGAATTTGATCTTCCCCATAGAAGCAAAAGGATCATTAGTGTTGCTTAAAGAGTTCAGATTGGATAGAAATCTCATGCTGTGTATGCATGTATCATGTATTTGCTTGTATATGTATAATTCACATTCATGCATTTCTAAAAAAAGATGTTATTAGGCACTGTTTGTCATAGCATTGTGGTGTTTTCATTTGAGTCTATATTTATTAATTTCTGTGGGTTTTATGCAATCTCTGTTTAAGTCAGACTCTCCCAGCATTTCTGTATTGTTCCTCTGGATCTCTCTGTAGAGTACATTGTAAGTCTACATGCTATGCAAGAGAATCTGCAATGAAAAGAACTTCATTGCAGATTGCCTGCAAAAGAGACAAACTGCAGGGCGATTAGATGAGGGAGCAGCGGTTTCCCACATGGGGCCAGCTGGTCCTGAACTCAGGACAGTTTTTGTTTGTGGTTTCTTTTGTGTGTTTGTGTGTGTGTTTGTCATGTTTGTTTGTTGTTGTCTTTGTTGTCTTTTCTTTTCTTTTTGTCTATCTGTCATTGACTGGATGGTTGACTGGTATAGAGGCTCAGCATGCAGACGTTCCCCCAACACTTGGGCCTGTCTGCATGTTTGACACTATCCTCTGCGGTGGGGGTGGTGGGTGCTGGCCTTGAGCGCAGTGGTGTCCTGGGGTGTGGTCACTTCAGGCCCTGAACCTGCCTTCCCTGCCCTGCGATTACATGTAGGGAACCAGGGTGCTTACTGAGCCAGCAGTTAGGTGGCTCTCTTCCTTCAGGGGTAGTCTTCTGTATCCTGACCCCCACCCACCCAATCAAACAACACATCACTCACACATGCAGGGTCTTGTGGGGGTGGGGGGACATGTGCTGCAAGGGCTATTCCCTTGGCTCTCCTCGCTGTGCTGCATGGTGATCCACATAGAGCCTTGGGGGGCAGGTGTATTCCCACAGTGGCTAGTGGGTGGAGCTGCTGAGGTGGTCCCCACTTCACTGCCGCCTGCTCCTCAGGCCCTCAATGTCTAAGGGTGGGAGGGTCTTCCCACACCCCTGTTTCCTGCATCCTGCTTGTGGTTCAGGGCTGGGTTGGCTGCTTCCCCTGGTTGCCGCTGGCTCTGTAGGGGGTAGCCGCACTTTGTGGGGGGTTGATGAGGGAGGGCATGCATATGTATGATTAGTATATGGGTGTATGTATATGAGTGTATGACTGGCCTGTGTTTATGTGTATGAGTGTGTGGTCTGTGTGTATTGGCGTATGTGTATGTGTACAGCTGGGCCTGGGTCTGGGACTTCTGAGACTTCTGCTGGGTGTCTTCAGGGCCGACCTCCTGGAGGGGTGGGCTGCTCATTGCCTCTAGCTCTCTGGGGCTCTTGCCCTTTGGCCATGGGAACTCTGTCTGAGGCCTCCCTCCTTCCTCCTCTGGGTTTGCCATCGGGATGTTCCTAGGCCAACTGTCCCTCCTCCCAGTTGGACATGCCCCGAACACCTTACCCAGGAAGCGCCCAAGAGGCATCCTAGTCAGATGACCAAACCACCTCAACTGGCTTCTTTTGATGTGTTGGAGTAGCGGCTCGACTCTGAGCCCCTCCTTAATGACTGCACTCTTCACCTTTTCTCTAAGGAACAGGCCTCTTCCACCCTTCGGAGGCTGGCCTGAAGCTCTTTTCCATTGCTTTTCCACTAGCTGAAGCAGGACCCAGACTCATGTACCATTCTTAGTTTAACAAAGTTTCTTATCACAAAGGTTTGAGAATGAAAAAAAAAGGTGTAATGCAATGCAGGAGAGAATGGGTTCACAGCTCAGGGGCTGGCATCTGTTAGACAGGAGAAGTTGGTTAATGTGTGGAGCCAGAGACTCGGGGAGAATGAATGTTTGAACTGAGCTTAGAGTCTTGGAATGTAAACAAAGGGTAATTCCTTTCCTTGAAGGTGTGAACCAGCCCAGGATTGCAGGTAGGTACTGAACATGAGAGGAAGTCTTCAGCCAATTATAAAGGTGACTGTGAAGCAGAGAGAAAGCATCATTACCACAAGGAACACACAAGGGGTTTTCACAAAGAAGAGGGAGCCTGATTACCACACAGCTTGTGACAACAATCTGGCAGGCTACTTGAGGTGGTCCATAAGTGCTAGCAGGTACTGAGCAAATCAGGAACAGTTATGCTAGCTGAAGAGTGAGAAACTGGGAGGCCACACCAGTGGGTGAGAAAGTAAACAAGGAAAACAAACCCTGACTGGCCCTGAACCACGACAACCACATTGTGAAAGGTAGAGTGGCTAAATTACCCCAGGGCCATAAATCAACATAATAACCAACTAATACGCATGGTTAAATTCATACATAATAGTAATAAACTGCACACTACCACCAAATATATTATAACCTGTTTTGGACAAGATAGATCCACAAATTTTAGCTTGACAATAGCCAACAACTGCAAAAACCACAAGTGCATGCATATTCATAAAGAATAACAAAACAACAGCAAAAATTCTCCAGAGGACATTCTATGCCAATATAGCCCCATGAAAACTTCATCTCATCAACAATCTCCAATAAACTCTGAAAAGAGCAATTAGAAATCCCTCCGCTGGTGATTATTCATCACAGTCCATGCAAATGTTGATGGTGTGCAAGTGCTGATGTAATTGAAGACAAAGGGTCGGGCATAAATTCTGGTGCTGAGATAATGAGTGAATTTGGAGCAGATTCATTCATCTCAATGATCCCCATCTTGAACCATGATGGATCACTGCTTGATTGCTCACTGGCCAATCATAAATCACTGCACCAGGCCTCAGCCATCTGAAGCTTCCGTCTGCGTTTGTTGTGAGATGGTTAACTGGCTAAACATGAGAATACTGGTGACTTGAACGCTACTAACCAGGAGTACAATGTGATTCAACAGATGGAAGAACCCTAAGATGAGGTGTAACAGTGCAGTGTGGAGAAAGGAATTACTTAGAAATAGGTCACATACTAATTTGTTTTGGGAGCTCAGTAAATTTTTCGTTGTGTATAGACTGTGAACAAGTGACTGGTCCTGCTACTCTGGCTTTCACTGTCTTTGTGGATTTAGCCAACTGAATTATAAGCTATATAAGATATAAGCAGATGTTACACAAGCTATGTGGCTGATTTCCAACATCTAGACACAAACTAGTATCAAAGGCAGAATTCAGTGAGTGAACCTAATCAACAGCATCACCTTAAATTTAAATTGATGTCTGCTACTCTTGATGTAACCTGGTAACAGCACCCCAGATGTAACCAGTCCAAAACGGTGCATCACTGTAAACTTTATCATAACACTGCAAACTAACCAGTGCAGCCTGCACTGCCTGGTTTTTCTATGCCATCTTTGAGTAACATAAGTAGATTTCAGTTTGTTTTGCAAGACATTTCACAAGAACACGATTCAGCAGTACATCATATATAGATTCAATATCTGATTTAATACCTAAAACTAATTGACATTATATGAAAGATTTAATTTTTGATCAAATTGAACTATTCTTAAATTTAGAAATAATCTCTCTTACTTACATCTTTCTGCACCTGTCAGTGTGACACATTAATGTTTTTTTCCTCTCTGTGAAATGCAGCAACTGTACCTTTTGCTAACAGACACATGCTGTGATAAACTGCACGGAAACAGTTTGTGCGTTTGGGGACATTTGTTGCGCTGTTTGAAAAGTTGCATTTGCAATTACCTGGCATTTAAAAAATGTTACTCCATTTGTGCTCACTTGTCTTCAGTAGCACTAGCTAGATGCTTAAGTACTGTGACCACAACTTTACAGGGAAGCAAAAAGAGAAACAAAGAAAGGCCGCCAAACAGAGTGAGATGAAAGGGGGCAGAAAAAGAGATCTATGAAAGGCACAAACATTAACAGCTCTGTATTAATCTCACTTTCCTCCCCAAAATGCCAACAACCCTTTCAAGGTCATCATCCAGTCACATCTCAGACAGCACTGGCATTCCCACCTGAACACTCCACAGCAAACTGACGAGTCTTTGCAGGGAGGCACATATCTCCACCCCAAATCCCTGCACGCATCCACTCACAAACGGTCCACCATCCATTACAGGAACGAAAGTGGCTGGTAATGACTGCAAAGTGTCTGACCTCTGTGATCTAATGAGCTGTATTTCACCGTTAAATGTGTCCCCAGTGCCCAGCTCAGGGCTGGTGTTGCCCTGAAGAAGGGGTCCTGGCTAATGTGATTCATGGAGCGTACTACAAGGGGGCAAGTCTGATTGCTGGTCAACAGCAACATCAGAGTTAAAACATTTGTTGTCTTAACTGCAGCATCACATGTAAAATGATTACACCTGTTCACAGGCAGTTTACAGGTATCGTAGATGATACAATGCAGTCATAACCAATTTTTTCTCATTATGGCAAACATTTTCTAGTCAATGCAGTATAACTCTTAAAACAAATTCCAAATATAAAACCAATTTTCTTGCAAGAGTATTTTCAAATGTGTATAGTGATAATATATTTGAACTTGTCCATTCACAGATCTGTATCTGCACAAGAGTTGCCCACATCTAGAAAAATACCAATACTTAGCCATTCTTGCCTTTTAGTGATTAAGTGTATCAAGTGTGGCAGTATGCCAAGTAGTATACCAAGAGCAGGAAAACAGAATTGTTTTCCACTTGTCAGTCGGCTCTCTCTCTTTAAATTTTCCTACAGGCCCACCATGAAACCTGAAAATGTGTGACGGAAAAACATTGCATTATTTAAACTTTAATGATGGGGGATTAAATTTACATACTATGCATGAATGACTTCTTAACTGACACTATAAAACATTTATTAATACATTTTTACACCTCAGCCCATCTTCTAGAGTGATGTGGGCATGTAATGGATACTCATATACCTTAATACCTCAGTATTTCTAAATTCATAACAGGAGTCTGGGGTCAACATACATGAAGCTTCCAGGTGCAAAGAGCTGAGTGACAGTTAATGAAATGCAATAGATTAAATCATGCAGGGATAATGTGTGTGATCTCACTCAATCTTATATTGCTCACTCAGTGGAAAAATACTATAGTGTGATTGTGTGTGAATGTTAAATAGAAAGTGCTTATATGAATGTGTGTGCGAATGAGACATGTTGTATAAAGGTCTTTAAGTACTCATGTAGAGTAGAAAAATGCCATATAAGAACCAGTCCATTTACTATTTATTAGGCAACTGGAAAAAACACCCAAAACAGTACAACAGTGAATTGGGTCTGTCACAGCCTTCCCTCAGTAGTGTGCGCAGACATACAGCTACATTCCAGTCACAGTCTGATATTGCACTGTGGCTGAGGGCTGCAGACACTTCAGGCTACGCCGACACTTACACGGGTATTTTGGTAAATGCAGCTTTTTCTATGCGTTTTGGTCTTTTGTCTACATGTAAATACCATTTTGGATCACTGGAAATAGCTTTTGAAAAACCCCTGCCAGGGTGACAAATTTTGAAAACTTGTTTACACGTTAACAAGGAAAACAGAGATTTTGACTCGCAACATCAGAGGTGTACACCTCTGTGTCCTTTCTTGAGGCCAGACTGCAAGCTGTGTTATTGTTTGATGGCTTTTGATTTTCCAACAATTCTTCACCGTTGGACGCGTTGCGTAAAAATGACACAAAATTCCAAATCTTTTGGAACCTACATACACACCGAATGTGTTGCGTTTTTGGGAATGAATCATCCTAATAAAACTCACTGTGAAAAAAATGCAGTCAACATAAAGTGGCAATGTACTGAGGTCCTGATGTTTCTAAACAAGAGAAGGAAGAAACAGAGATTCTTGGTTCATCCAACTCTCATGAGAAAGCAGCAGCAGGGAGAATTTCATGGTTCAGATCACATCTGAGGAGGCGGATAAATAATTTCAGAGAACCAATTGACCCAGAGCAGTGTCTGGCTGTGTGTCTGAGGAAAAATAGTATGATTTTACTGTTCCCAAATCACTGTATATTCAGTGTATCGGTGCATGTTTTGAGCTATGAGCTCACATGTTGCTAAATGCAGAATTCCGAATGGTTAGATCAGTTTATTTGCTTGCTAAAGTCAGGAAAATCTAACTTCATCCAAAAAATTAAGGACGCGAATTAATCTTGGCAGTACCCTTGTGTGGCATTATGCTACGGAAGATACTGAAGAGATTTGGAGCAAGGACGCAATCTAAATAGGAAAGGGTTCTGAGAGCCCTTTATAGCAAGCTGGAAAATAACTTTGGGGGACACCCTAAACATGATTTTCCAAAAGTCCTCTTATGCTCTTATGTCAGATACTTTGGGTAAAGTCCACAAAGGTCACATACTGTCCTTTGTTTTTTATAGGCAGTTTTTCTGGAGTTGGTGAACACCATGTCTGTGGTGCCCCCCCGACATGTCACCAGTCTGTTGCAGGGCAAACACAAAGAGACAGACAACCATTCATTGTAACATTCACACCTATGGGCAATTTAGAATCACCAATTAGCTTATCCCCACTAACGGCATGTCTTTGGACTGTGGTAGGAAGCTGAAGTACCCAGAGAGAACTCACATACAGTGCCTTGTGAAAGTATTCGGTCCCCTGGAACTTTTCAACCTTTTGCCACATTTCAGGCTTCAAACTGAAAGATATAAAATTTGAATTTTTTGTGAAGAATCAACAACAAGTGGGACACAATCGTGAAGTGGAATGAAATTTATTGGATGTGTCAAACTTTTCTAACAAATAAAAAACTGAAAAGTGGGGCGTGCAATATTATTCGGCCCCTTTACTTTCAGTGCAGCAAACTCACTCCAGAAGTTCAGTGAGGATCTCTGAATGATCCAATGTTGTCCCAAATGACTGATGATGATAAACAGAATCCACCTGTGTGTAATCAAGTCTCCGTATAAATGCACCTGCTCTGTGATAGTCTCAGGGTTCTGTTCCAAGTGCAGAGAGCATCATGAAGACCAAGGAACACACCGGGCAGGTCCGAGATACTGTTGTGGAGAAGTTTAAAGCCGGATTTGGATACAAAAAGATTTCCCAAGCTTTAAACATCTCAAGGAGCACTGTGCAAGCAATCATATTGAAATGGAAGGAGTATCAGACCACTGCAAATCTACCAAGACCCGGCCGTCCCTCTAAACTTTCATCTCAAACAAGGAGAAGACTGATCAGAGATGCAGCCAAGAGGCCCATGATCACTCTGGATGAACTGCAGAGATCTACAGCTGAGGTGGGAGAGTCTGTCCATAGGACAACAATCAGTCGTACACTGCACAAATCTGGCCTTTATGGAAGAGTGGCAAGAAGAAAGCCATTTCTCAAAGATATCCATAAAAAGTCTCGTTTAAAGTTTGCCACAAGCCACCTGGGAGACACACCAAACATGTGGAAGAAGGTGCTCTGGTCAGATGAAACCAAAATCGAACTGTTTGGCCACAATGCAAAACGATATGTTTGGCGTAAAAGCAACAAAGCTCATCACCCTGAACACACCATCCCCACTGTCAAACATGGTGGTGGCAGCATCTTGGTTTGGGCCTGCTTTTCGTCAGCAGGGACAGGGAAGATGGTCAGAATTGATGGGAAGATGGATGGGGCCAAATACAGGACCATTCTGGAAGAAAACCTGTTGGAGTCTGCAAGAGACCTGAGACTGAGACAGAGATTTATCTTCCAACAAGACAATGATCCAAAACATAAAGCCAAATCTACAATGGAATGGTTCACAAATAAACGTATCCAGGTGTTGGAATGGCCAAGTCAAAGTCCAGACCTGAATCCAATCGAGAATCTGTGGAAAGAGCTGAAGACTGCTGTTCACAAAGGCTCTCCATCCAACCTCACTGAGCTCCAGCTGTTTTGCAAGGAAGAATGGGCAAGAATTTCAGTCTGTCGATGTGCAAAACTGATAGAGACATACCCCAAGAGATTTGCAGCTGTAATTGCAGCAAAAGGTGGCGCTACAAAGTATTAACGCAAGGGGGCCGAATAATATTGCACGCCCCACTTTTCAGTTTTTTATTTGTTAAAAAAGTTTGAGACATCCAATAAATTTCATTCCACTTCACGATTGTGTCCCAATTGTTGTTGATTCTTCACAAAAAATTCAAATTTTATATCTTTATGTTTGAAGCCTGAAATGTGGCAAAAGGCTGAAAAGTTCAAGGGGGCCGAATACTTTCGCAAGGCACTGTAGACACAAGCTCCTTACAGACAGGCCCAGGCCAGATAGTGGTTTCGAACCCAGGACCTTCTTGCTGTGAGACAACAGTGCTAATCCTTGCACTTCCCCAAAACCGTAACATGACACGCAAAAGGTAATGTAACGAGGATGTACCCTACATCTTCTTGTTAAAATACAATTCGACCATACATTTTTCTATATGTGTTGTCAGGTGACAAAACCCAGAGTGCCATCAAATATGGACCAAATATGATTTTCTGTCCTGATGAAAGTGATCAGTAAGACTAGAAAAGTGCTATATAAATAACAGCTCCTGGACAGATTGCCATTCTATCACAGGACTAACACAAAGGGACAGACCATTCTGCCCCCAGCAGAATGAGTTAACATTAATGCCATCCCTTTGTTCAAGTAAGTACATTTTATTTGCTGTATATAGCACATTAAAAACCAAAGTGTTTTATAGACGGGTTCCTAAAAGATTCACTCTACTCACATTCACAATGTTTCCATGAAATAACCCCACAGTAACCAATCCTCCTAACACACTTCCAGATATCAGCAGCTTCCAAAAGTGTAACAGAAAAGGTATGTCTTCAGCTTAGATTTAAAAACAGTCACAGTTGATGCTTGTCAGAGATCACTTGGGATCCAGAGTCTTGGTGCAACAACAGCAAAGGGATGAGCAGAACTGAGATGTAAGCCTTATTAATCTTGAAAGAGCATATAGATGCAGTATATATATCACATATGCAGGTGCAAGAGTATTTGAGCATTTAAACGCAAACAGTGTCACTTTATACTACAATGTATAATTCACGGGGAGCCAGTGCAAGGCTGTTAACACTGAAGTAATGTGATCTCTCTTTTTTGCCCTAGTAAGCAATCTGGCTGCAGCATTTTGAACTAATTGTAAACAGGAAGAGATTATTTAAATTTCAAAGGGGAAGAGAAAATGTAAATTGTAATTTGTGTAACTACTGAAGATAAAGCATCTTCAGTAACAACTGTTGTGTGGCAGGTATACTAACTTAGTTAGCTCAGGCTTGTTATGTCAGCTTTTCTGTAATCTCTGATAATAGGAACTTGTAAAGTTTAACAACATCTGTACTAAAAAGCCTAATCTTCATTATCTGTGGAGAGTTGTGTGTTAAACTGTATTATAAATACACCACATAAGGCCAAAGAGATCTGTATTCAGTGTGTCATCTGGTATCATCTGCACAACAATGAAAATGTATGCAATTAATAATACTGCCTAAGGGAAGCATGTAGAATGTAAATAGAATTGGTCCCAGCACAGGACCCTGTGGAACTCCATAATTAAACTTAGTATGTGAAGATAGATATAATTCAAACCACTGCAGCACAGTACCTTTAATGCTCTGGTCTTTGTAATAAAATGTTATGGTCAACAGTACGAAATGCTACAGGGGTCCAGCAGAACAAGCACAGATATGAGTCCACTGTCAGAGGCCATAAGAAGAGCATTTGTAACTTTCACTAATGCTGTTTCTGTATGTGATGAGGTCTGAATCCTGACTGAAACTCTTCAAATAAACCCTTCCTCTGCAGATGATCATTTATCTGTCTTACAACTACTCTTTCAAGAATTGTTGAATCAAAGGAAGGTTGGAGATTTGCCTATAATTAGTTAAGACAGCTGGATCAAGTGATGGCTTTTTAAATAATGGTTTAATTATGGCAACCTTTAAGGCCTGTGGTAAATAGTCCATTAATGAGATAAGACATAATACGACTGTATTTTTTTCTTTCTGTCTGCCCAGTGTGCAGATAACTAAAGAACCTTTGTAATGCAAGTAATGATGAAATGGTAACTGTAATGTAATTACTGAAAACTGTAATGTGCTTACAGGAACGTGTTTGTAACGTTACACCCAACACTGGTCAGGAGTGATGTGTGGCCGAAGGATAGCAGCAAGAGTGAAAGGGAAGGTTTACGAGATGGTAGTGAGACCTGCTATGATGTATGGTTTGGAGACAGCGGCACTGACAAAGTCAGGAGGTTGTGCTGGAGGCTGGCAGAGTTGAAAATACTAAGATTTTCATTGGGAGTGACCAGGATAGACGGAATTAGAAGCGAATATATCAGAGGGACAGCTCAGGGTGAACGCTTTGGAGACAGTTAGAGAGGCAAGGTTGAGATGGTTTGAACATGTGCAGAGGAGGGATAGTGGATATAGTGGACAAAAGATGTTGAATATGGAGTTGACAGGCAGGAAGAAAAGAGTAAGACCACAGAGAAGATTCATGGATGCAATGAAGTAGGACATGCAGAGGGTTGTGACAGAAGAGGATACTACATGTAGAGGTAGAGGATCTGCTGTAGTGACCTCCTAAAGGGAACAGCCAAAAGAAGACACCTAATAGAAATGATCTGAAAAATCCTACTGCTGACAAACTTTCAGTGTTTTTTGCGATTTAGCTGGTATAGTGTGGAATGAATAACGTTTAAGTTATAAAGCGCCCACTAGAGTGGTAAACATGCTTATTGTATGTTTCTCTTTTAGATGAAAGGGATGTCAGGGCAAAATAAAAACTGTATTAACTTCAGAATCAATAAAATGGAACACAACAAGAGGTGTCATAGTCCTGGGTCCTTGACTCAGTGTTTTGAGTTTAAATGTTCAAATTCTGTTATCTATTAAATGTTCCTTATTGATTCTTAGTTTGCTTTTCTACAGCTTTAGTTTTATTTTACTTGTGCAGGCTGAGTTTTATTAGTTATGGTAATCTTGCATTAGTGTTGTTTCAACATTTTCAGTTTACACATTGCATTTTCAGTCTAGACATCCTAGTCTTCCCTATTGTCAGGTCTTTGTGTTTTGTTCTATTCCTTATTTCTTTAGAAACTTAAGTTAACTGTTGGTCCTGGTTCCCCTGTGTTCCCCGTGTCTTGTTGGTAAGTCTTCGTTCTCATGTTTTGTTACTTCCTGTTTTATTTTGCTAGTTATATGTCTCTAGCATTGTATATTTAGTTTCACTCCCCCTTATCTCATTGCCTGATTGTTTGCACCTTGTTCCCTAGCTTGAGTGTGTATAACAAACCTCAGTTTTCCCATGTGTTTTGTTGGTGCATTAGTCTTCCCTCATTAAGTGTTGCCTGAAAGTTAAACACCAGTGTTGGTAAGTCTGGATTTTGGGGTCCTCATCCACAGTTCAAGACAGGAGGATTTACATAAAAGTTTTAAAAATCTGTCAGAAAATATACTTAGAATATTTCAAAAATATTTATGACATGTGTGAATATGTCATTATCAGAGAATTTGGAAATCTCTTTTTTCCCTTCACTCAGTACTGTAAAACTGGTGATGTTGAGTCAATATATGGGATTATTATTAGTGTGTATAAAATTAATTTCTCCCAAAGATTTTTCAAAGATGTCAAACAGATATTTTTTTCTGTAAAACATGTCAGGGGATTGAAAATTCAAAAGTAACTAGATGACTTCAATTTAGTGATTAGATTTTATATTTGAAGTTAACGTGCACTGTAAATAGGGTTGTAAATGATACACATATTCAGTTCAATTCAATTTTATTTATATAGCGCCAAATCACAACAAACAGTCGCCTCAAGGTGCTTTGTATTGTGGGTAAAGACCCTACAATAACACATATCAAGCCAAGAATTTTATTTCCAGTGGAGGTGCTGACTAGATGTGGCTCAGTTCATCTCCTTGAATGTATCAAACTGTGATATGCTATTTTTATATATTTTCTGTGTCCCTCTTTTCAGCAAGAGCCTTGTCACCCTCCACCCCACAGCCACCAACCCATCTATACCATTGGAACCTGGAGCATTGAGTCAGAAAATTAAGTTGGTGCTCAAATACGACCCTTTTCATGACAGTAGATTGAGATTCTAGCAGTGCTTCTGGTTCACAGTGAGAGAAACCTGGCCTCAGTGGTATAAACTAAAAACTAGACACAGCAATTCATCTTCTCATTCAGAACTAATCACAGATTTCACTAATGCTGATAAATGGAAAGTGAAGACAATTGAGAGGGGAAAAAGCATAAATGGACCACACACACAAACAAAACCCCTTTTTGGCAAACAGACACTCACAATTGTCATTGTGTTTTATTTCTTGTGTAGCCAGTGTTCTAGTTTGCTCCTCAGTGGATGCAAAAACAATCAAACAAAGACAGACTAAAGGGAACAGGATGGCAGCTATGTGAGCTGTCACCAAGAAAAATATTGCTGCCACGATAAGGGTTTGCCAGGACTTACCTACTGCTGGATAAGCCAGGGCTTTTACCACACAAAATGACCTCTGTGTGTGTGCTTATTCATGTTGAGTCTTTATAGTAACTTCATGTTAATTTAACATGAAATGTTTATGCTTACATTTAAACTTTAATGTTGAGTGTATTCGGTTACATTATGCCAAACCAACATCATTTCATAAAAAAAAATAGATTCTATTAATATATTTGCTAAACTATTATTTAATTTGTTTGCATTATATGCTTAAGTATAATTAGCATCAAGCCATAAGCTTGTTTAACTAATACTATCTACAGTATTAATAACACTTTTAGAAGCAGTAAGGCAATAAACAAAAGATCCTTCTTTTCTATTGTATTTACTCAGTATTACACAGTTACAGAGCTGAACTTCCAGTCAACACAGTAAGCATGTGACACACACAGAACTCACTTGTTCTGCTGAGTTTGAACCTCTGTGACCTCTGCTTAGCAGTGGTGAAGAGAGAGCTGAGCGTAAAATCGAAGCTGTCGATTTAACGTTCAATGGTAATGGAAGAATGGCTGTGATTTCCCTTAGAGATAGGGTGAGGAGCTCAGTCATTCAAGAGGGACTTGGAGTAGAGCCGCTACTCCACCACATCAAAATGAGTCAGTTGAGGGGGTTTGGTCATCTGATTAGGATGCATCCTGAATACCTCCTGAGTTGAAGTGTTTTGGACATGTCTTACCAGGAAGAGACCCTGGCGCAGACCCAGGACACACTGGAGAGATTATTTCTCTCGGCTGGTGTGGGTACGACTCTGTGTCCCCCAGCTAAGCTGGAAGAGGTGGCTGGGCTGTTCTGCTTAAACCGCTGTCCCTGCAACCCAAACCTGGATAAGGGGTAGAAAATAGATGGATGGGCTTCTTAGCAGTGCAAAGCCAAGTTTCTAGCCAATCAGAGAGCTCCTTATATTGCACTTCATGACTAATTTACATAACTTTTCAACAAGGACCAAAAGAGTAAAAAAGGAGAAAAAAACTAAAAGGAGAAGCTAAAAGACTCAGCAAATCTAATAGCTAATAGTAAAATTTAATGCAATGAGGGAATTAAAGATCTTGTGGACCAGGCCTCTGCCAGATGCTCCCAGCAGTCTCATAATTTGGTGCACCAGGCCCCTGCGGCATCTTATCCTAAACCAACTCAACACAGGTGGTGAGCAGTTGACAGCTCAACTGGTGGCTTGCTTGGCTGTGGCTCAGGAGGTTGAGCAGGTCATCTACTAATTGAAATATTGGTGGTTCAATTCCTGGCTGCTCCAGGCTGCCTGCCAAAGTGTCCTTGGGCAAGATACTGAACCCCGAGTTGCTCTCTGATGCAACCATGAGAGTATAAATGTGTGTGAATGTAAATTAGTAAGCACTTAGCTGTAGAAGAATGGGTACATGCAAATGTGTTGTATAAAGTGCCTTCAGTGCTCAGCTAGAGTAGAAAAGTGCTGTATAAGAACTAGTCCATTTACCATTCAACTCCTCTGTTCACCCAAGTGTCCAGAACATACGCCCACAGATCTGATGATGTGATTACAAAAATTGTTCAGTGACCTGTGACCTAGGGTGTTCTGGTGCCACTTGCACTTACGGACACCTTTATGCTCAAACATGGTGTTTATTATGGAGAAACTGTGAAAATAACAGTAGAGATCCAAGCAACCCTTTCCTCCACTGGGAAACCCCCCAACATTCAGGCAGCAAGTCAAGCGGGAAACAGGAATACCCACCACTGCCTGATGTCTCTCATCAGGAGCAACTCCAGAATGGAACAGGGTACGGCTCCTCTCCAGGAGACTGGTTCCAGAGCCCAAAATGTAGATTGAGGTGAGCCTGTCTATACCTAGTCGGTAGAAACTTTGAATCCAGTTTGAAACAACACACTGTTTGGAGTCCTCCATCAGCTGATGCAGAACCCTGACCACCCTCTGCAGCACTCACTGCACATGCATCTGAAAACTTTGTCTAACATCTGTTCCAGGTCTGCTGCTAAAACGAAAGATATAAGAAATCTATACCACCTGAGAGCATAATACCTCAATTCATTACATGATTGTAATTATATAAATTATATGCTAAGAAACAAAGAAACAGTTCCTTGTGTCCGGCTTTAGTAGATGTATTAATTTGACAAATCACAAAAACAAGTTAGTCATCTATTCACAGACACATACATTTACTGATCCATTCAAAAATAGCCTTGAAACATAATTCAGTCAGTGATAATATTACACCTAATATATTTGGGAAAACAATGTAGCTTTACAGAAACATTATTTTTAAGAGATTGGGTGGGATGCTGAAACTCCATAAAGGCAAGGAGAACAGCAGGCCAGGTAATAATTCTTTGTAGAGTCACCTTTAGAGACCCTTTTTCACAGTATAGGAAAGTAGTATTCTCGCTACTTTAAAGACTCAGGACTCATGATTTGGTTTACATATTTAAATGTCCTTTCTGCTTAAAGTAAATAATTAAAAATAACTACCAAAAGTGTCTGGAGGCATTTCAAGATGGCTGCAGAGTTGCAATATTTGCTTCTAGAGAGACTGGTTAAAATTAGCTGCTGAGGTTAGGGTTGAGCACATTGCATTAATCTGCAGTACTGAGTCAAACTGTTAGTGAGCAGTCACCTTTGGAGATACCTTAGTCACAGAATGTTCATTAAAAGCTCAGCCTAACATAGGCATATCTGAGTTATAAATCACATCCTAGATACTAACAGAATGCAGCTCGGCACTATGGTCTGTTTGCTACTGTTCACAAGTATTCTCTGGATTATACATACACTAATGCAAATACAGTATTTCTTGAGCTACACAGACAGCAGATTCCAACATAAACAAGTTCTAACAGAGACGCTGCAGTCCAAACAGTTTTCTGAGTAAGCATGCACTCTTGCTGTCGCTGTCTCTCTCTTATGATCTCTGTTAAAATGCACAGTATACTAAAATGGAGCCTATCTTGTATTTATTATATGGCACTGGTGTGTGTGTGTGTGTGTGTGTGTGTGTGTGTGTGTGTGTGAGTGTAGATTGGTAAAAAATGCTAACATATTGCCGTGGCTTTTTCCTACTATCCTTTCCCTCCGTTAGTGTCAATAACCTGTTAAGACTTTTAGTAGAGATGAAAACAACATGATCTGGGAAAGTATTGAATAATCAATATAGGGTAATTTTCTCTGATTACCCTCGTACGTGTACAAAGCACCTAAATGGGAGCTGGGCCTTGTAAATCACCACCCCACCTGCCACCCCCTTCTCCTTTTGCTCTTGCTGCTTTCACAAGGGAAAAATCCATACCCAGCAAATACAATCTAATTTCTCCCTGCCCTGCCAGTTTAAATAGCCCACATTAAATTAAGTTGATAAAAACAGAAATCGATCTTTCCGTTGACCATCTCAGTGCGGTGCTTCACACCACTGGGCCGGTAATCACCACTGATCCCTGAGAGAAATTAACCTACAAAGAGGGGACAGGACAGTATAGATCTGTGTATGTAAGGGAGACACACATTTGTCCAAGACAAAAAGCAATATTGCTATATTGCTTTGAATATATTTTTATTGACAATAACAATATTTTTAAAAGGTATTAAAGACATTAACTTCTTCATTTTTCTATAAGCACCTTCTATTCTCATGCAGTCAATATGAGCAGATCAATTCAATTATTTTGGCCGGAATTCACTTCATTCAATTGAAATTCTGTCGCATCATCCTCAGTTCTCTTTTGTTCTTCTCAAACACTGACAGACACACCCTACATCTGCACACACACACACACACACACACACACACGCGCGCACACACACACACACACTCTCTTCATCTCTCTCTTTTTCTCCCTCACACTCTCCAACACTCATTAACTCCCTACTCTATCTTTCTCACCAAACACTGTGTTGGAACATGGATCAATATAAGTTTATAATGTGATTCCCCACTCTGAGTGCCTCAGTCTCTCCTGTTTTTCCTCCTGTTCCCTCTCTCCATTGCTTACCTCACCAAGTTTTGTCTTTTTAGACCAAGACAAGAAGAACCAAAAGGCCAGTCAGGTGCTATGACCCAATGCAGTTCTGTCTTTACAAGGAGGTATGACTAAAAATGTGACATGACCACAGTCTTAGTATGGTAGATACACTTTTTTAATTACACAAGGCCACAGCAAACTGATTTAATTAATGGTTCTTGGAAAGGGTGCTCCTGATCAGCTGGGACTCTCTTTCATTTTCAAAATAAAAATTTTGAAAATCAAATCAGAACTGCAACATAACTATTGACAATCTAAAGAGCTTTCAGGGCAGGCTACAAATCACTATGTGTGTAGGACAAATATATTACATATAATTTTTTTAAAACTTTCGAATTGGTGTTTTAAATAGAATTAGTTACAAATACAGTATTAAAAAATTCTTATATAGATTTTTTTAAAATAAAATGTCATTCAAGTCTTTGTTACTGAGCACCAACTAGAACATCAGAGATGAAATTAGAACACAGTCCAGTCAGGCAAAGAACACACTTATGCAGTTTGAATATCCTGTCATGCTTAGTTTAACAACAAAATAAGTCATTTACTACCATGGCTAAGTGACACCACTGTATTAGGAACATTTACATGAAAAGAACTTTTGTACTGGGCATTGGGCCTATTCAAGAGAAAGCATATGGTTCTGAATAAGTTTATCTTCTGTCATAATTAAACCAAGACAGATAGACCCAAGCACAGACTGTAGCAATGGTTTAAAAGTTTTTTGTTTTTTTCCACAGGAGAAGTCAGATTGTTCAGGGATGACTGTTCTTGTGAGAGAAAAGGGAGCAGGTGAGTGGGCAGAAATATGAGTTATTAAAGTCTAGATCCAATTAATTAAACTAAGCAATAGAGTTTTTTCAGATGAACCATGAGCTACGGGACCAGGAAGGGGTGACCAAAATAATGGGTAAGTACCAGGAAACTCTTAGAGGCATGAAACTAGTGAGTCTAATTTTACCCTAGTAGAAGATCAAAGGTGGAGAGGAAACACCAGGCCTTAAGAGCATGGGAAGGAGATGAGAAAATGGGCAGCAGGTGTGTGTGTGTGTCCAGTAAGCTCCAGTTGCATGGGTTAACATGCATTCCTCCACAGAGGACTGGAGGTTTCAGCTGCTACAGATGAAGGGCAGCGAGAATTGTCGTGGATTTGGGGCGTCGTAGACAGATAGCGAAGGGTTAATGATTTTTTCAACCACAAAAAGTCCGATGCCACAGGGACTGGAGTTTCTTAGACTCAGTTTTAAGTCTCTATATAAACTTTCTGACACTACTCACGCTCCTGTGGGACAGTGGCTTCAATCTCCCACACCAGGGCACCGATCACATATACTGGAGGGACGATGGCTTCTGGAGCCACAGAACCTTTCTCAGAGCAGAAAACAATCCCTGAAAAGTCATCAGCTGATCCACAGCACTGCATTCAGAATGCTGACAGGGTCTAGAAAGAGAGCATATTTCTCCTATATTGACTTCTCTTGATTGACTACTTATCTTAAAGACCTAACAGTACTGTATCACCCCAGTAGAGCACTTCACTCTCAGACTGTTGGCTTACTTGTGGTTCCTGTTCAGGTATTTAAAAGTAGAATGGGAGGCAGAGCCTTCAGCTTTCAGGCCCCTCTTCTGTGGAACCAGCTCCCAGCTTGGATTTGGGATACAGACACCCTCTCTATTTTCAAGATTAGGCTTAAAACTTTCCTTTTTGATCAAGCTTATAGTTAGGGCTGGATCACGTGACCCTGAATCCTCCCTTAGCTATGCTGCATTAGGTCTAGGCTGCTGTTATCTCCAAACTTGCTTCTGGAGACAACAGAAAAGAGACAGCAGGAGAGGTTTGTCTGGTGAAGGATGCCACAGTCTTGCTGTAGTCTTTTATGAATCTACTACTGAAGCTAGCAAACCTGTTTCCTGGTGGGTGTATTGGCCACTCAGCCACTGCTTTTACCGTCACCTGGCTATTCTCAGTTGTATAGCTTAGAAATGAAATTGTGAAGATATGGAACTCACATTTTTCTGCCTTGATATACAGCTTGTTTCACATGAGGCTTTGCAAAACCTTTCTCCCATGTTGCCAGTGTTCAGCTGGGTCCTTTGAGAAAATAAGAATGTCCTCCAGCTAGACAAAAACAAAATAACCCATAAAATCAGAAAGAAAACCTTGACTTGAGCATGGAAAACAGCAGGTACATTAGTGAAGCCAGATAGTACCAGATATTCAAAATGTCTGAGATAGCAAATCTATAGGGCAATCTTAAGGTGGTGGGAGTGAAAGTGCTTTTGTTCTACTGAGTGTCTCTCCTAAATCAGAGATTTGGTGGAGGCGAGACATCATGTTCTTTGGGCTCAGCAGCAGGTAGCTGGGCTGACTGCAGGCAAGTGGAAAGACAGAAGTTATGTCAACTCAAAACTCTACCAGCTTTTCAATCAATAACAGGGTTGGGAAGTTTCAGTCAGGAAGTGCCACCGTAGTCACCATAGAGAGGAGGAGAAAAAAAACAAAACAAAACAAGCAGGTATGCACAATGGTTACCATATGGGCTCGGTCTGATGAGTAACACTGGACACAAGCTACCATTTAATGCTGTGACTCTGACAGGCTTCTGCAGGTTCTCTAAATGTTTAAATTCCTCATCTAGAAAGCTTTGTTGAACACCTGATCCAATTCATGCTTGTAAAGGGAGAGTTAACTGGCTGGAGCAGATTGTTGCTAGTAAATGCATGTAATCGCTGCTTGCCTGTACCCTTATAGTTACTGAAGGGCGAGGTCTTTTAGCTTCATGCATAGATTCTTAGCTGCAGCTCCATTGCAGAAGGAACTGATGAGACACAGGTGGGAAGCACTTGGCCCAGCATGGACACGGAACACCAGGAATTGGTGATTCCCGGGTCATACATTTACCAGCTCAGGACAATATTTTATTTAAAATTCTATTTGTTATTATGTATCATCCATCTGTTTGTGGAGATGTTGAAAACAACACTGTCCACTGCATTTTTTCATTATTACATTTGGCTTAAAAATAAGCCCACATGCTGGTTTAGTTGCACCCGAGTTCTGAATATTTAATAGTATTTCCTGATAACAATCTTCTGCCTGACCCTTTTTAGTAACACTTGATATTACAATTACAGATTGGCCAACAACTTTGGGGAAGGAGGTGGGCGTGAGGGCATGTTTGTGTGTTGCTGTGTTTGTTGTTTGCTCTATGCCCCTCTTTTGTATCTTCCTGTTAAATGGGAGCTTCTTCTCCTCACAATCACCAAGTGCTCATACTGGTTGTCTCTCTCTGATATTCTAGGGTTTTAAGTCTATAATATAATAGTCCATTTTGGCAGTCAGTATGAATGCTAATAGTAACCAATTTTTTACAGTCTTATTATTAAGACTGTTCTTAAGTCTGAGTAAATACCTCTGTATTTCCATTTTTTTCCTGAATAACCCTTCTTGTAAACTAAAACTCAAACCTTAAATAACTTTATAAAAGGTCTAAATGATAAGCTACTCCTCGCAAAAATAAATACACCATCTCTCTCTCTCTCTCTCTCTCTCTCTCTCTCTCTCTCACATACGCACGCAGAAAATGAGAAGGGGGGTATGGTAAGGGCTGATCCATGGGTGAATGTTATGATAATACATGTATAACTATTTATGATTGATGATGCAGTCCGGTGTGATTTTGGGAGACATGTTTGTGACCGAAAGGAACACACACTAACAGACACAAACACAGGGTTGACTCAAAGCACGCTGAACTAAGTGAAAGGCGTGTGACAGTGTTCATTATTCATGGTTTGGGCCTTTGTGATGGTTGTGTATTTATTTACAAACTTTATTTCACATACTACCATTTGCATGTACCACATAATTCATGCAGCACTTGGATGATAACCACCACAATGTGTAAATGGACTGGTTCTTATATAGCACCTTTCTACTCTACTTAAGCACTCAAAGTAATTTAGAGAACATAGCTCATTCATTCACCCAAGCACCTTTTCTACACCTTAGTCCTTTCTATCTAACATTCACACTTCGATGAATGCATCAGGAGCAACTCATGGTTCAATATCTTGCCCAGGGATACTGTGACATACAGACGGGAGCAGCCAGGGATTGAACCACCAGCCTTCCAATTAGAGGACCTGCTCTATCTCCTGAGCCACAGCCAACCCTTTTCCCCATGTGGGATGAATAGTACTGACACAGTGGTCCTCATCCCCTTTTTTTCTCCTTATAGTGTTCTAAATTCTACTCCATGCCATGGAAATTAATGCTGTAATCTAGTTAGCGTGTTCTTTATGTATTTTAGTTTTTCAGATATATTTAAAGCAGTTGACTTAAAGTCAGACTGTGACTAGTAATGAGCATTTGATGTCCACTTTATGCATTTAAAATCTGGGACGCTCATATACTCAAGCAAAGCCTCTGTTGAGACAGTTACTCAGACTGTGAATTGTTGTTGGTCTTATTTATTTTTGTTGTTGTTGTTGTTGACTTTAAGAGGATCTAATGGTGAGGTTCCAGACAGAAGTTTCACAGAAGCATATTTTCCTCCCAACACACGAGATCTTTTAGTATCATTGCTTGGCTTCATTTACAAGCTAGCAACTTTCCCACTTCAAAAATTTTTTTTGTTGCTCTGCACATGCACTCAATCTTCCATACTTCCATCAACCGAGAGCTTTCAGTGTGATGTAAATTAGGACAAATAGGATGAGAAGGGATTGTTTATAATCAAAAAAATAATCACAAAACATTCATCTCAAGGGTAAATTGTAACACAACGGTTGTGCCACAGATCCTTCATACTGCCCCCTCTGCCTGCCATTCCCAGTACAGGTTTCCACTTACATCCGAGAGCTATCAGGGGCTAATTAGTGGCTAATCAATGTTTAATTAAAATGGGCTGTTAATTAAAATGACTTCTGGAGAGGATTGGGACTTTTTTTCCCCCTTTTTTTGACACCTCAGGTGTTATAAGAATGTGTGCCTGTTCCAAGGGAACATGGCGTGCGCTGCCATGCGCTAACTTTAGTAACTTTAGAAAGAGAGTTTCCAAAGCCATTTAAAGCAAACTGAATTGAAACTCTCACATCAAGTTGACAAGTGAGGCATTACAAAGCTAGTGTTGTTATAAAACCCTGAGGTATCTTTGTCCTCCGCTGCAGTCACTGCTGGGAGACCAGATCCAAGACTTGGTTTTAGTTATGATGTGTGTGTACTGTGTGAGATAGAGCAGGAACGACAAGTGAAGTAAAGTGAAGTCTTAACGTCATTGCATGAAAATATACTATAAATGACTTTGTGGTGGTGATGTTTTCTTCTGGGTGCAGTTAATCCATACTTGTAGTGGATGAAGGATATCATTTTGACTTGTTTTTAGTGGCTTTGATTGAATACCAGCCTCTACAGTCTTGTTTCCAGTAAAACAAATGAGTTTCAGTGTGAGTAGCCACCAGCACTGGGGTTACACCTGCAAAATGAAGTATTTTTATGTGCTGCCTCTTTTGGGAGAAAATGGAAATCACGCAAGAGAGGGATGATTCAAAATGGCACACGAATAGAGCAGCATGTCTGTGTGTGTGTGTGTGTGTGTGTGTATTAGGAACTCAGAGGGGATGCTTTTGTTCCCTGGCCATGCCAAGAACCTGAACAGGACTCCATCCATCCATCTGTTTTCTTGCACTTATCCTGGGCTGGATCATGAGGGCTGCAGGGTAAGCAGAGAAACTCACACCTCCCTCTCGCCAGCCAAGTCCTCCAGCTTTTCCAGGGGAACACCAAGGTGTTCCCAGGCTAACTGAGTGATATAATCTCTCCAGCATGTCCTGGGTCTTTGCTGGGGCCTCCTCCTGGTAGGACATGCCCAGAACAACTCACCCAACAGTAAGTTTATAAACGTTTTGGATTTTACATTATATTTTAATTTTATTTTGTTGTAACTTTTTTCTCTAATTCAGTTAGTTTGTCATGGTCCCGGGCCCGGTGTCTTATGTTTTGTGTTTTAGGTCTGCGTCCTTGTTTCCCTGGTGTTTCCTGTTTTATTTTGGTAGTCTTGTGGTCTCTGTGGGTCCTATTCAGTTTTGCTTCCTCCTGTCTCGTTTGTGTAATGTGCCTCACCTGTGTTCCCTTATGTGTATTTAAGTCCGGTGTTTCTGTGCCTCGTCGTCGCGTCATTGTGGTTGTTCCCTGCTGTCGTCCCTGCGTCTCTCCCTTTCCTGTGTGTTTTTGTGAGGAGAGTTCACGTCCGTGTTTTTGTGTTTCTGTAAATAAAGTGAGTGTTAACAGCACCTTCCCGGAGTCTGCATGTGGGGTCCTTCCTCCTTCCTGCCTGCACAGCAGCGCAACCCTGACATAGTTTTTAGTTAAAATATTTTGTTTAATACTTATTTTTAGTTTTGCTTTCATTAGTTTTTCATACTTTGTCAGGTGCAAGATTCAAGGTGCAATAAATATATCAGTGCATTCTCCTACTTCCTGTGTTCTAACTAGCCACAGTCCATTATGGTTGTCACCTTTCTGCATGGCTGCACTGCTGGTTCTCTGTTGGAGCTGCTCGGAGACGCTAGCTTGGTATACTCACTAATTAGACCTCTGTGCTGTGTTTTTGCAGGTCCTATGTACGTAACATACCGGCATTTATCCTTGTGTGAGCTGCATTATGTGTGTTAATTACCTTGTGGTTGTGTGGTGCTGTTTTATATGCAGTGCCAGCCGACAGAAGTAAAACCTCCTTGGTCCTTGCTCTTTGTGATCAGTTTTTTCTGTTTCTTCATTCCCTCATGCTCATTTGATGGTTTCAGCAGTCTCCCTCCAGGAATTTGCTGACATTTGTGAGTCCTTATATTAAGCCTTTGATTATTATTCCTGATTGTTATTCTCTCAATGATTAACTCAAAAACTGTGGTGAAAAGTAAGAAATGACTTGACTGTGCTGAACAGGCCAATCACAAGCTTTCTGGACCCGACGTGTAGTTACAGTTCTTGAGAGGTGCATGTCAGGTTACGTCGTACGTTACTGCATAGTTTCAGAGGGGTTGCCGTAGCCCCCCTTGTACGCTTTCCTCAGGTGGACTCAGGTGGTGAGTTTGGTGGGTTTTACTCCTTGAGAAGTGTTCCACACATTTTTGCCATTATCCGCACCAAGACACTTGCTTCTATCTGTCTCGCTATCGTACTCAAAGAAATCCCATATGGGACTCTGGGGCTTTCTCCCAACCTTTGCAGTGAGCAGACACACACACACACACACACACACACACACACACACACACACACACATAGACAGTATGGTGAAGTAAGGTGCTCCCAGTTAAATCTGCTAGAGCTGAAAAAATTATTTCGTATCGGTCCACAAGGCTTTTAAATAAACTGACAAACGCCCAAAAGAAACACATTTTATCTATAATTTCAGTTCATTTTAGTTAGTCTTGTAAACACACAAAGTTTCAGTTAGTGATCTTTTTTCTTTTAATCATTGTTTTTATATATTTCAGTTACAAAAATGTTTCTTCAATTTCAGTTTTTGTTATTTTGTTCATTTTCATTAACGATAATAACCTTGCCCAAGAAGCCCATTTTAGCTGCTTGCATCCGTGATTGTGTTCTTTGCCAGAATTGCTTTGAGGCAGTCCGAAAGACTTTTTTCATGGCCTCACTGAACTCCAATCACAGTTTTTGCTTCGGCCACCGCCCAAGCTGCGTTCCGCTTGGTGTACCTGTACCCGTCAGCTGCCTTCGGAGTACCACAGGCTAACCAAGCCTGATAAAACTTCTTCTTCAGCCAGGACTGGGGAGGGAGCTCGAGGGAGAGTGTCTGATGGCTGGGCATTAGCATGTGGTGCCCGGCCAGGTGCAGCCCACCCTCCTGTAGGCCCACCACCGGCAGGAGGCGTCATAGGGGTCAGGTGCAGGGGTCGGGTGTTGGTCAAGGGCGGAGGCTGTGGCAGATCAATTCCTGGCTATCGAGACTGGCTATCGGGATATTGGAGAGTAAGTAACTTAAAAAAATAACATAAATCTTACTGTACTGTAACAAAAGAAAGTTAATGTTGTAGGATTTATTTATTTTTTGGTAGTTTGAGTATTTTAAAAATACATCCAAACACTGTCTGCAAGACCTTCATCTTGCAAAATGAATTTGTTGGAGTTGTTAGAGTTTTAAAGTGTTGCTAATAAAAGTATCTTTACAAGTTTTTGAAAATGTGTTATTTTTTCTGTTTTGTTATTCATGAGTAAAAATCATGCATTACAGACAATGTCAGAAAATATGAAGAAATCTTGGATTCAACCATTCAACCCTCACCAAAATATTATTACTTGCTCTTTGGGCAATGGTATGATTTCCCTCTACAGCAGTTTTGACAGAGACATGCCTGAAAGCATAATTTTCTTGGCAGAGGTAACTAGAGACCATTTTATGATAAGATCACCCCAGCGATAAAGTCTGTCAACATTATGTTTCCAATTGTTGTGGGTAGGACAAAATCACTCTTCAAACCCCACCAGGCAAGGTGGCATAATGGTGCTGTGGTTAGCACTCCTGTCTTACAACATGGTTTGACTCTCCTGGTATGTGTTCTGCCTATGTCTCTGTGGATTTTCTTCACGTACTCTGCTCACAGTCCAAAAACATACATGCAGGTTATCTGGTGATCCTACATTGGCTATTGTAATGAATGCAAGGTAGATAACGCACTGTCAGAGTGTTTGTCAAAAAAGAAATGCTGTAAATTTGGCATATAGTGGTTTGAGTGGTCAATAAGACTTAAAAAGGAGCAGCAGAGTGGTGTCTTGGTTAGCACTGTTGCCTCACAGTGAGAAAGTATGGGTTTGACTCCACCTTGGCCTGGGTCTTTCTGTGTGGAGTTTGCATGTTCTCCTCATGTATGCATGGGTTTTCTCTGGGTACTCCTGTTTCCTCCCAAAGACATGCAGTTAGTGGGGTTAGGTTGATTGGTGATTCTAAATTGCCCATAGGTGTGAATGTGAGCATGAATGGCTGTCTGTCTCTCTGTGTTGGCCCTGCAACAGGCTGGTGACCTGTACAGGGTGTACCCTGCCTTTTGCCCTATGACAGCTAGGATAGGCTCCAGCCCCCCTGCGTCCCTGACAAGGATAACCAGAAGAGGATAGATGGAATAAGACTAAAAAGGTGTTAGTGTCAAGTTATTCTATTTCTTCATTTTGATTTGAACTACAATCCTGTAAATTTTGTGACTGTATTTTGCAGGTTTGTAGGGCTTTCACATTGGCAGACAGATGATTGCCAAAGAAACACAGACTGATGGAAACATTCCCAGGCACAGAATTGCAGCTGGTAATAATTCTGGCCTAGTCCAAAAGATGACTGGCCTAAAGACGGTAATAACCAAATACCCCAAACTTCTGTGTCCCAAGTTTGCTATAGAGATAGCAGAGGAAGGAAAAAGACAGTAACACCACAAAAGCACATTCCTCACAGTGGGTGTCAGGCAGTTGTGTCCTATGGTAGCATTGCTGTCACAGCAACATAAGTGCTGATTGTTTCTTGCGTAAGTGGAGGCCTGGCTTGATGCACAGCATTGGCCAGTTAAGCGTAGCGTGAAGAAGGTGGCAGAGGAAACAGACTGCATATGACAGGTGAGCCAGCTGTGAGGGCTAGTCTGCATTACACTGCAGGGCACAAAGAAGACAAGAAATTATTAATTTGATTTTTGCTGACTATCATTACATTACTGCTAAGCTCACAGACATGAAGGAAAGAGCTAAGGTCAAATATGGATTTCTTAATAAATGGTAAATGGCCTGGTATTTCAATTCAATTTCAATTCAATTTTATTTATATAGCGCCAAACCACAACAAACAGTCACCTCAAGGCGCTTTGTATTGTGGGTAAAGACCCTACAATAACACAGAGAAAACCCAACAGTCAAAACGACCCCCTATGAGCAAGCACTTGGCAACGGTGGGAAGGAAAAACTCCCTTTTAACAGGAAGAAACCTCCAGCAGAACCAGGCTCAGGGAGGGGCAGTCATCTGGTGCGACCGGTTGGGGCTGAGGGGAGAGAGACAGGACAAAAGACATGCTGTGGAAGAGAGCCAGAGATTAATAATAATAATTAAATACAGAGTGAAGTATAAACAAATAAATAAAGGTGAATGAGAAGAAACAGTGCATTATGGGACCCCCCTTCAGCAGCCTAGGCCTATAGCAGCATAACTAAGGGGTGGTTCAGGGTCATCTGATCCAGCCTTAACTATAAGCTTGATCAAAAAGGAAAATTTTAAGCCTAATCTTGAAAATAGAGAGGGTGTCTGTCTCCCGAATCCAAGCTGGGAGCTGGTTCCACAGAAGAGGGGCCTGAAAGCTGAAGGCTCTGCCTCCCATTCTACTTTTAAGTATCGTAGGAACAAGTAAGCCAGCAGTCTGAGAATGAAGTGCTCTATTGGGGTGATATGGAACTATAAGGTCTTTGAGATAAGATGGGGCCTGATTATTCAAGACCTTGTATGTTAGGAGAAGGATTTTAAATTCTACTCTAGATTTAACAGGTATCCAATGAAGAGAAGCCAATATGGGAGAAATATGCTCTCTCTTTCTAGTCCCTGTCAGTACTCTAGCTGCAGCATTTTGAATCAGCTGAAGGCTTTTCAGGGAGCTTTGAGGACAGCCTTATAATAATGAATTACAGTAGTCCAGCCTAGAAGTAATAAATGCATGGATTAACTTTTCAGCATCAGTCTGAGAAAGGATGTTTCTAATTTTATAAATATTGCACAAATGTAAAAAAGCAGTCCTACATATTTGTTTAATATGTGCATTGAAGGACCTATCCTAGTGAAAAATGACTCCAAGATTTCTCACAGTGTTACTGGAGGCCAAAGAAATGCCATCCATCCAACGTGGCTATTGTCCATGTTCATAATTTTCCAAGGCTTAAAAAGTTGAATGGAATGTAAAAGGGCTTTCCAGTGTTAAATTCAAGTAACCTGCAAATTCAAAATCTTGATCAGTTTCACTTTTAAATGCGAGTTTGTTTTCCCGTGCTTTGCTTTTACTTTTTCTTCCTTTGTCTCATCCCCTGTGATTTAGTTCATCAGCCTCTGCATCCTTAGCAACCCCAGTTGTGAAAGGAGCCAGCTGTGAGCCTGGCACAGCCCCAGTCATCAGCGAAGATTGCCAAGTAGGTCCAGTCTTCAGAGAATCCCAAACTCCCTGAGAATCCCAAACTTCCTGCATCTCCTAAGAATCACAAGTTTCCAGCTTCTTCTGTGAATTCTGCTCTGCATGAGTCAGAGTCTAGGCTCTGCTTAAGCCTGAGACCATGCATGAGTCCAAGGATCTGACACTGCGTCCATCAACGTTGGTTCCCACATGGCTTCCTTCAGTTACCGCCTTCCTGAGGAGAGGTCCTGTTTCCCACATTGTCAAGCTCTAGAGAGTCTACATCACCACTAGCCTCCGGCTGAACCACCAGAGGTGCCCCATTGCCTCTGCCAATAAAGGTAGTATACCCTCATAGTTGCCTTTGTCTTGTTCTGAATAATACAATTTATGCTAATAATAAAATAAATGAATAAAAGAAAATGACAAACAAGAGGAGCCTATAGAGAGTCCACTGAGCTACTCTTGGGAAAGCAAGTCTGTTTGGCACAACAGAGAATTCAGACGGTGATTCTGCTTGCTAAAGCTGCTTGACAGCGCAGGTTTAAAACGCAAAACCAAAAAACCCTGAAAACGAAACAAAACAAAGCAAAACACAAAAACAAAACAAGTGGTGCCAGGAACTACAAACCCCATCCCCGGCAGACATTTTAGCTGATTTGAAAATTGTCCACTGAATTACTGAGATAACACGTAGCATAACACATTTGCTGGGTTTCCATTAGTACCTACTCAGCACGGGTTGACTCGACATGACTTGCCACAGCCTTGTTTTGTTTCCATTGCAATTGAGTACCATCTTGATGTGGGTGAAGTTGATATAGCAGCGCGGGCAGTAGTTTCTTGACATTATTTGTATGCGGCTCAAAATACAACAGGACAATGGATGCGATAGCGGCAAGCTAACATAGCTAATGCCAGTTTACTATTGTCACTATGCAAAAGTCCCCCATACAGAGTTTTAATGGATGAAAGTTATCATTGTTAAGTATAACCCTATACTGCTGAACATGTCATAATCGACTCAGTGTACTTCAAAAGTGCCACCGTTCATGTACTTCTGGCAACAATTACTGTAATAATCCTATGTTGGTTTTGAAGGCCAGTTTCTCAGCTTTCAGAAGCCGTTTGAATTTTTCCAATAGGACAAATGGTCGAGTAATTACAGTAATTCAAAGTTCCTTTGATCAGCCGCCTCAGTGCTCAGTGTTAACCAGCTGTTCACCATATTAGGGGTGGGTAACGGGTGGCTCAGTGGCAGTTGCCCGGCAGTGTAAGGTTAAAATATGTATGCTGTGTGCACATTTCAGATGGCTCTCATGTTGCAACTGTCAGTCTGGGCATTCAACCAGTGCTTTGCATGCATCCATTTTCTTGCTGTAGGGTTTTAAAAATGGCACGGTTGATTCTGGTGAAGGAGTCACTCTCATGACTCCGCTAGTGACGACACTCCCTGGCCAATCAGTGGCATGCTGTTCTTCCGCGTCACACCTCGGATCGCTTGGAACCCCGGCTGAGTGAGTACTAAAAAAGTACCTGGTACCAGTTTCACTTTTAAACCAAATTTAAGCATGAAAAGATGCTTTCAATGACTAAACAAAAAAAAAAAATACTGTCATACGTCACTGCTCCCCCTCAACTCCTTGCAGTAGAATCTTTAGGTGGCACAAAACCTTTGAAAGTACAAGTTCTATAACACATAATTATGAGGTCTGAATAGAACTTAATGGGGTGCATATAAGCCTAGTTACTTGCAAATGGCTAAGTGAGAACCAGGAATAGGAAATGCTAAAATCATAATAAATTTAAACCACTGAGAATACTGTCACTTTCTGTGATTGGCATTATTATGGTAAGAACTAAGTTGTCCGAGATGTTTAGTAGATGCATCTATGGTATGAATTTGAACATGCTAGGTCACATCATTCTTGAGTTATCATGTTCACAAGATGTTCAAAAAATTATGTATGTGGTCAAGGTTGCTGAGATTTGAACTTGTACAAGATTTGTAGTAGATGCATCTATAGCAGGACTAAGCACTTGCCTCGCTTCAATAATCTTTCCCAGTATTGCCTGAATCCATGACATCACCTCTTCCCATATCACCTTCAATACTGGCTCCCCTCAGGGATGTGTCCTCAGCCTGCTTACTGCTTACTTATGACTGCTCATCCACATTCCCAAGCACCCACATCATTACTTTTGCGGACGACACAGTGGTGGCTGGACTCAGCTTAAATAATGACGAGACCGAGTGCAGATTGGAGGTGGAACACCTGGAGACCTGGTGCAAGTATAACAACCTTTACATTAACTTGGCCAAGACCAAGGAGATGATCGTGGATTTCAAGAGAAACATCATCTGCCGTCCTGCCCCACTGTGCATCAGAGGAGGAGCAGTCAAGGTTGTCTCCAGCTTTAAATACCTGGGGATTCACATCATTAACGCCCTCATCTGGAACACAAACTCTGGCTGCCTTATCAAGAAAGCCCACCAAAGAGTCTACTTCCTGAGGAAGCTGAAGAAAGCTGGCCTGAGGACCAAAATCCTCACTTCCTTCTATGGGTGTGTGGTTGAGAGCATCATAACAATATTCATCACCATGTGGTATGGGAACTATTCTGCTGCCTACAGGAAGGCTCTGCAGAGGGTGGTCAAGTCTGCACAGATCACTGGCAGCACCTTCACAACTGCTGAAGACATCTATGTCAGCAGATGCAGGAACAGGGCCTCCAGCATAATTAGAGATCCCTCCCACCCTGCCCACAGCCTGTTCTCCCCACTCCCCTCAGGTTGTAGATTACGCAGGATCAATGTGAAGTCAATCAGGCTGCGAAACAGCTATCAGACTAACAAACTCTGCACCTCACTAAAATCACATTACTGACAATATGTTTGTGCAATAAAACCACTGTCTGTGCAAGTATTTAAGTACTACATGACAATATGATGTACAATAACAGCACAAACTGCTCAGGTACCAAATGACTTTTCTTTCTTTATAGCCAGTTATTTATTATATTCCATTACACCATCCATCCATCCATCCATCCATATATCCATTCTTTTCCGCTTATCCTGGTCAGGGTTGGGGGGTGGGAGTGGGGGGGTAAGTAGGCACACCCTGTATTCTATTTTCCTAAATGTACACTTTTCATTGTTTCTTTTGCAACTTGCACTGGAGGGACCTCAGAATCTGAATTTTGTTACTTTCATATTTTACATGAGAAGAATGAAAATAAAGCCTTTTAAATCCTTTTGAATCCCTTGAATCCTTTGAATCCTCTGTATTTAATCATTATTATTAATCTCTGGCTCTCTTCCACAGCATGTCTTTTGTCCTGTCTCTCTCCACTCAGCCCCAACCGGTCGCAGCAGATGACTGCCCCTCCCTGAGCCTGGTTCTGCTGGAGGTTTCTTCCTGTTAAAAGGGAGTTTTTCCTTCCCACCGTCGCCAAGTGCTTGCTCATAGGGGGTCGTTTTGACTGTTGGGTTTTCTCTGTGTTATTGTAGGGTCTTTACCCACAATACAAAGCGCCTTGAGGCGACTGTTTGTTGTGATTTGGCGCTATATAAATAAAATTGAATTGAATTGAAATTGAATTGAATGATCTTTGATGTGAAATACGTGGTTAATGAATTGATAATTGACATGTACTTGTTTGATTAACTTTTTAATGACAATAGCTGCTGTTTTGACAGTCCTGAATGTTTGTGTTGCTCTGATTTGGGTACAGATATTACAGTGAGTGTAGTATGAAAGGCTAAAATGTCCATTTTGCATTTATTATCTCATTTACACTGCTCAAAAAAATAAAGGGAACACTTAAACAACACAATATAACTCCAAGC